>LNAC01000334.1:566995-605063 GCA_002007465.1 Ailurus styani
GGGGGGGGGGCGGGCAGGGCATAAGTGTGGGGAGTATCAGTAAACGGACAGCATTTAAAGCCAAGAAACAGGGTAGGACCACCAGGAGATGAGTAGGGCAAAGTAGAGCCCCACATGTGGTCGTTGGGAAGATGCAGGCAGATACAGAGCTGCCTGGGAGCCTGAGAGGGAGTAGGAGGAATGCCAAGAAAGAACACATCCCAGGAGCCAAGTGAAGAAACTATTTCAAGGAAAAAGCAGGTGATGGGTCACTTTTGTTACGCAATGGCTCTGAGGGTCAAATAAGATGAGCGCTGAGAATTGATCATGGGATGTGGTGAAGCAGGCCCACTGGAGACCCCGACAAGAGCAGTTTCAGGGAACTGGGAACAGGAACCAGCAAACCGATTCAGAAAGAGGGTTTGAGAAGCTTTCCTGTAGAAGGTTGAAAAATTGAGCACAAGCTAGAAAGAGAAGTGAAGTCCAGAAAGCCCTTTTATTTATTTTTTTTAAGATTGATTGATTGATTGATTGATTTGAGAGAAAGCACGTGCACAGAGGGAGAGGGAAAAGCAGACTCCCCACTGAGCAGGGAGCCCAATTCAGGGCTCAGTCCCAGGACCCTGGGATCATAATCGGATGGCAGACACTCCACCTACTGAGCCACCCACGTGCCCCCAGAGAGAGCCCTTTTAAAGAAGGGGCCAATTGCAAAACTTTGTTCATGGAGGGAAATGAGCCGATACAGCAGGGAGAAGTGATGATCCAGAGGAAAGGGAGAGCTTGTCAGCTCAGGGTCCCAGAGGAGAGATGTGGTGGAATCCAGGGCACAGGCTGAGGTCCCGGCCTAGTTGGGAGCAGGGGTGGGCACAGTAGTGAAGGGAGGCAAAGGAGGGTGGGAGAGGGGCAGGGCGTGGGGAGAGCCCTCTCCGGCATCATCTCTCTGTTCAGTGAAATGAGAATCAAGGCCAGGGGGAGAGAGGCTGGTTTGGGAAGGCGGAGGTTTGAGGGGAAAGGAGAAGGTATGACTTGCATGCCCACCAGGGGCCTCTGCCTCCAAGGGCGGAACTCTTTCTCACTCCCATCTGCTGTGTGGTGGCTCCAGGTTCATGGCCAGGCTCATTGCTGGGCTCATGGGAAGGGTCTAGCATCCTTCCTTTTCCTCTGGGGCTCATTTTCACCAATCTGGGTCTACAAGCACATGTTCCTTGGGAATGAAACATCTACTCAGCTCCAACACTTCACTAACCATGTTTCACTGATTTTCAAAGGTCTGACTTCTTGGTTTTTTGTGTTTTTCCCCCTGTCCAGGAGCAGCCATTGCAGCCAAAATGAATCCCAAGGAAGAAAAAGTAAAAATAATTACAGAAGTAAGTGGTTGCTTGGATGTTCCCCTAAAGGTGTGTTTGTGTGTGCACTACACTCGTGTCGCACGTGTGTGTGAGTGAGGACATTAGGTCAGCACCGAGGATTTACCGCACACTGGCTACACAAAGAGGGTCCTGGGTCAGGCACGTGGTGGGGATGGGGCCTGAGGTGTAGGAAATGCTCCTTGTGGGCTGTCTGTGAATGCTCTGAAGCTGCTTGGTCACCATTTCTTGAATTCCGACACATAGCGATTTTGAGTTACCACCTGCTGCTGAGTCAGCTCTGCTGAAGGACATTGATCTGTAGAGAAACTCAGAGTGAAGGTAATAATCATAGATTATAACCACTAATGAAATCCTCTGTCTCAAGACGTCCTTCAATTTCCAACCCATCGTGTACAAAACATCATTAAACACAATCTAGGACAGAGAAGGAAGACCATCTGCTGTTGGAAGACCGTAGACCTCTGAACGGAGGTCTACCGCTGTCAAGCCTAGCTACTCTCCTGGCTCCAAGGCTCACTGACTTGAGACCCCAGAGGCAGAAATGGAGAAGATAGGCTGTTTTCTATCGAGGACTTCTGAAGCCAGAAGGAGCTAGCTAAAACCATGCAGGTTCACTTGAAGCAAGATATCTAATTCTGACAAACCACATAAATCTACATCTGCTTATGCATTCATGCAACAAACATTTCTTGTGCCTGTGGTCCCTGGAGATACAGCAGCATACAAAATCCTGTGCCTTCATGGAGTTTCCATTCTACCTAATTTGCAGTCCTACTAGACAGTTTTCCACTGATAGAGAATCAAAACATTATTGGAAAGCAAACAAACAAAATACAATTAAACCAAAACAAAACCCAGATTTCTCACAAATCTGTTCTAAGCCAGTGAGAACTTAGACATGCGTTAAGGGCCACTTTTGCCCACCCCAGTCTTATCAACATCCTATACCCTAAGTTGGCCAACTTCTAAGACAAGAACACCCGCTACCTGTTGCCCCTGAATCAGCAGGCCCCAATGAGAATGGGGCTTGCACCCGGAGGATGAGTCAGGGAGATCAGGTCCCTTGGACAAAAGACAAGCCCAAGCTATGCACATTCACTGGTTGGGACCTCAGTTCCCTCTGCTAACCGAAGTTCTTCCCATCTCAAAGCTCGATGACCAAGGGCAGGGATGTGCAGTAATGTCCGTGATGTTTCTTTGAAATGTTAAATCATAGCATTAAGATCCATCCTTTGTGCTCCAAGTTTACCTCAGTATCGAAATAAACAAGGGGGCACCCTGGTGGCTCAGTCGGTTAAGCGTCTGCCTTCGCTCAGGTCATGATCCCAGGGTCCTGGCATGGAGCCCCCCCACATCGGGGGCTCCCTGCTCAGCGGGGAGCCTGCTTCTCCTTCTCCCTCTGCCTGCTACCCCCTGCTTGTGTGCTCCCCTTCTCTCTTTTAAATAAATAAATAAAATCTTTTTTTTTTAGTGCCAGTTTCATTTTGAACACCTTTCTAATGAATTCAGTATAACAGGGTGAGGTTCCGGGTTTACCTTGCAACCTTGTTTACACCCAGAGGTTCTTGTGCCCCAGTTTATAAAACTCTAGAACCAGAGAAATTTAAAGCTTGAACACTTCTGAGCATTCAGTTCTAACATTTTATAACTAAAACTAGAAAGTGTAGTGTGGAAAAAGAAAACAAAGTTTGCACTGTGAAAGGATTTCTCTGTTTTCAAAAAGACCTGCAAACATTTTCTTTAAATTGAAACCTCATAGTGATTGAACATGCATCTTCATTATCCCAGACCTGAGGCTGAAGCTGGAGGGTCAGAGAAGCCCGGCCCTGAGAACCCCAGGTCTGATTCCGATGCTGTCCTGTGCTGGGCTCCTCCATCTGGACACACCGGCTGTCCTGACAGATTCACTTGTCCTTGGCTGTCATTAGCTCATGCATTTTGAGGCCAGGGGTTCTCTCTGGAAGCACAGTGAATGTCCTATGCACAAATGAGGACCTGGGACAGCGGAGGCTCCAACATCACCTCATTTATGACATTTCCATTTGGGTACAAGTTTCCAAGACCATGACTACTTTGAGAAAAGTAGATGCTGGTGGCTGCTCAGCCCATGGTAACAGTCCTTTCACTCACACTCAACTTTCAGGGAGGGACGAGATGGCCATTTTGATGTTCATACCTAAAACGCACCCTCTCTTCCTCTCTTACTGAGTTTTGTTTCTCAATTGACACACAGACCAAGTGATGACTCTTCCCTTTGCATTTTTTCAAAGGAGTTCATCGAAAACGATGAGGACGCAGGTGTGGGAATACAGAAGAAGACCTCAAAGGTTGCAAGACAAAAAAGGAAGAAAAGGGTAGGTGGGGCTGGCTAGGGACCAGGTGTCTGTGCCCCGGGCTAATTGGCAAGGTGCTCGCATCTGCAGGGGACCACACCTCCTCCTGCGGGTGCCCCCCCGGAAAAGGCAGGGGTGCGGGTGAAAGGTGCAGGGTGTAGGACGTGCGTGGGGCCTCACAGGTGACCCTCATGAGGATGCTCTGGTCGATATCCTGGGCGTTTTCCTTCTGAGGTTCCTCCCATCTCCGGAGAGAGAAGGCCCGAGAAGAGGGAAGGCGGAGTCTTTTGAGGGTTGTCCTAAAAGGCCATGAACGGAGGCTGGCGATAGGTGGCAGTGCAGGATTACTAATCATGGGGAATTCCCCCTTTCTCCAATTTCGAACACGGATTCAGCTCCGGTCTAGACCCGCGGCCCCCCACCCCCCAGCTCTCCCCCACAGGAGTGACTGTCCTGGGCTGGGAGCCTCCAGCCCCCAGCAAGACCAGCCTTCTCAAGGTAAACAGATCCTCGCTCTCGGGAACCCCTGTCCTCTGAGAAGGGGAGGCAGGGAAGACCTCGCGGAGCAGCAATTTTCTTGGAATGCTGGAGACGCCAGCAGGGGAGGGAAGGGAGAGAGCGCCATTTTGAGCAGCAGCCACGTGACGGGACTTCCTGGAGAGGGCGGCCGCGAGGTGGGGAGGGCACCAGGGGAGCAAAGGCAGGGAGAAGCCCCCTCTCTCCACCACCCCCCGCCCCTACCCAGCACACTCCAGCTGGGACAAGCGGGCCAGGGGCGGCCTCTGCGTCTCCTGCCGCTGGGATGGAGCCGCCCAGAGGAGGGCCGGGGCCCAGGAGGCGCTGCCAGCCACGTGGACAGTCTCTCTGACCACAGAGGGAGCTTTAACCCCTTTCCTACAGGATCCCCCGGAGGCTCTGCAGCCAGGGCGGGGGACCCGGCACAGGCAGAAAGAGTGCAAGCCTTTTAGCTCAAGGACCCCGGGCACAGTGAGCCGGGGTGACAGACGTGAGCCAGGACGGGCCTGGAAAAAAAGGCAGGGATGGGGAGGAGAGCTTGATACCATACACCGTCTCCTGCATCTAAGCCCTGCAGAAGCCCCGACTGCAGACCACGGAGCAGGGGCAGTTTGAGCAGGGGCGGGGGGTGCCGTTGGCAAGAAATCCAGAGAACTGTTCCTTAATGCCAGAGGTACTTCAGAATGGAATTTGGGGAATGTTCGTTTTTTTGGTGTTTGGTTTTTTTTAAGACGGTGCCTCAGATCCAGCCCAAGCCACTCATTTAAATCACAGTGTTGGTGCTTTGCACCTGGGCTGCTGCTTTGCAGCAAGCACCTCCATGAATGGGCTGTTTTCACCTCCCTCTTTTAGACAGAGAAGGAAGGAAGTTAGGCAGTTAAGTAACTTGCCCAAAGTCCTAAGGTTCATCTGAGTTCACAGGCAAGCCTTTGGCCCCAAAAGCCATCACTCAGCCTTGGCCTCCACTGCCATCTCCGCTCACCAGCCTCCCCTCCTCTTTGGGGAGCAGGGAAGGAACCGAAGGCTATTCTTTGCCCTGAATTATCCAGGGACACTTTGGCAGCTGTTTCCAGATGATTTGGAGTCGGGATCACATAGTTTGGCCATGACTTTGCTGCTTCCCTTTTCCACCCAATTTCTGCAGAACTCTGCACGGTATACTTAGAAATAGTGGAAATATTTATTTTATGTGGGGATGCCTCCATAATTTCGCAAGAACCTGCTTAGACACACTGAGGGTTGGCATCCCGTTTCTGACACAGGTGACAGAACCACAGATATCTAGCTCTGAATAGTATTAAGGTCTGTCTCCTTGCTGAGTGAGGAGACTCATCCCCGGATAGGATCTGAGGCCGCAGAAGCCCTGGGAGTAACAACCTCTGACCTCTGCCCACAGCGGCCCACCGCTGGCCCCGAGGAAATGGTGTCTGAAAATCCCCACCCGGGCCACCACCAGGAGCCCGTGCAGGAAGATTCCGACACTCGCCCCCTGAGCATGACGAGCCGTCGGGGCCCTCGGAGTAAGTGTGCCCCACTGAGTTCAGCCAGTATTAATTGATTGCTTACTGTGATCAACACAGAGCCATATGGGGATTTTGAATGGGTATTATTTCTCATCTGTGGCCGCCACCCCTCCACCCATTTCACCCCAACTCTGTAGATAATTTTCTAAATTAGCGTCTGTCTAGGGGACAAGACACATAGCTTCAGGACATGTTTATATAGCCACATATGTTTGGAAGTGTTACTTGAGATAGAAATAGTACAGGCGGTCAAATTCATAGAAATTCAAGGGAGGGTGAATGGTTAGGAAGCCACCCAAACTCAAGAAGTGGGACTTGAATCAGACATTGCAAGACATGAAGGAACTTGGGAGGATCTTGATGGTCTTGGCCCTTAAGGAGCCCTGCACATACCACACCACACACACACACACACACACACACACACACAGGCACACTCTTCCCCCTTCCAACAACAGCCACTACCAAGGACATCCTTAATTAGCCGCTCAGTTGTAGGGAAAAGGATTATCCCTTGCTTGTGGCTTTTCATGAGAAGTGGAATAGACAACAGGAGAAGGTATGGGACACTTTTCAGTTGCTAAGTAATCATTACACAATTGGTTACCCTGTTTCCCTGTAGCAGGGCTGGGGAATAAAGTAACTATTGGAAACCAGCGGGCTTTGGAAGCAAACTCATCCCAAGTCCAACCCTAAGAAAAATGTGGTTCCCGTTGAAGAGCGATGATATCATAGGACTGTTACAAATTAGGAAAACAGAAACAAACTTTATCCCGTAGAGTCACTTTTCTTTCAAAATGCTCAAAATTACGCATTATTGAAGATTACAACTTGTCATAGTCCAGGCTGCCACAACAAAATACCATAGCCTGGGGAGCTCAGATGGCAGACACCTATGTTCTCATAATTCTGGAAGCTGGAAGTCCCAAGTTCAGGGTGCCCCGGTGGCTTTCCTGCAAGGCCTCCTTCCTGCCTTGTAGGTGGCTCCCATCTCCCTGTATGCTCCCTTAGGTGTCCTAGTTTATAGGGACACAAAACCTATTTATTGGGGTCCCACCATATAACTCCGTTTAATCTCCATTACCTCCTCAGAAGCCCTCTTTCCAAATAAGGTCACATTAGGGGCTAGGGCTTCAACATATGAATTTTTCGGAGACAAAACTCAGTTCATTGCACAACTATTGAATGTCTAAGTAGTTATTTTTATATTTTATATTTTTAAAGATTTTATTTATTTATGAATTGAGAGAGAATGCACACTTGCATGAGGGGGCGAGAGGCAGAGGAAGAGAATCTTCAACAGATTCCATGCCCCGTGCGGAGCTCGACGTGGGGCTCGATCCTACAACCCTGAGATCCTGACCTGAGCCAGAATTCAGAGTCAGATGCTCAACTCAATGAGCTACCCAGGTGCCCCATTTAGTAGTGATTTTTAAATCAAGGGGGAAAATGTCAGGGGGTTGGCCAAAATAAGACTCTGTTTAAAGTATTTATTTATTTATATTTATCTATTTATTTATTTATTTATTTATTTATTTATTTATTTATTTGAGAGAGACAGAGAGAGAGATCATGAGTGGAGAGAGGGAGAAGCAGACTCCCAAATGAGCAGGAAGCCCAACACGGGGCTCGATCCCAGGACCCCAAGATCATGACCTGAGCTGTAGGCAGACACTTAACCATCTGAACCACCCAGGCTCTTTTATTTTTTTTTGTTAAGATTTTATTTATTTATTTGACAGAGAGAGATGACAAGTAGGCAGAGAGGCAGTCAGAGAGAGAGGAGGAAGCAGGCTCTCTGACGACCAGGGAGCCCAATGCGGGGCTCAATCCCAGGACCCTGAGATCATGACCTGAGCCAAAGGCAGAGGCTTTATTTAACCCACTGAGCCACTCAGGTGCCCCAACCCAGGCTCTTAATAAAAAGTCGATTCATCCCTTATTCCTAAAATGGAAAAATTACTATTTACTATCACCATGGGAGTGGTTGTGAGGATGAAATCAAAAAAAGGCGTGTCTGTACTTTAAATAGTAATGTAACAAATACTCAAGTAGTACACACGAGTGAATTACGTAGATAACTGCACAGTGACTCAACTGTTCTAGAACTAAGAGACTTTTGGACTTTGCACTAGTCCAAATGTGAAACATTTTTAAAGACTCTCTTTCTGATTCAGAGAAGAGGAGAACAATAGAAACCTAAGATTTTCCTGCCTGAACAAGGTTGTGACATGCGGGTGTCTGGACATCTCTCGGTGGAGAATGCTCATTTGCTAGTTTGGCAGCACGGGTGGGCCAAGAGGCAAAGAAAACAGCCCTAGGAGTGAGCTGGGGGCACCTGGTGGGTAAGAATCGTGGGGGGCCGGGCACGCATCAGAAACGAGTTGTCAAGAGCAGCAGAAAGCCAGCCATGGGGTCAGGATCGCAGGACAGATTTCATTCACAATGCCGATGCACAGTAGAGCAAGAGAGAGACGAGGGACAGGGGTTGACAACAGCCGTGAGAAACACGGCAAGGACCCTGGGCTGAGGCAGGGCCAGGGCACAGCAGAGCGAGAGAGGAACCCAGGTTGAAGGTTGTGCAGGCATCACGAGGGAACGTTGGGGGAAGAGGAATCCAGATAGACAGCTTGGAAACACACAAACGTCAAACGTAGGCAAGAAACGTGCACCCTGAGCAAGGTAGAGGCAGCCTGGGAAACCACACCCCTCTGACCTTTGTTACAAGTATGGCACTGAGTCCAGGCTACTGTCAAGGGGAGGGACATCAGGCTTCCCCCTTTAAAGAGAGGTGTGTCTGTCAGAGAAATTTATGGACATATTTTTAAGCCACCATATTCATCTTTCTTTAAAACTCTGAAGATCGCTTTCCTACTCAGAAATCTGTGATGAGCATCACATACGATCCACGCTCCTTCTTTGTTCTGTGTCCTGAGACCCTGTGTTCTCTGGCCCCTTCCACTGGTGTTTTCACTCCTCTCCCATCTGTCCCCACCTACCTGACTGCTTGCTGACCTCAGAATGCCTGGTGACCGCCTGAGCATCCCAGGCTGTGGTGCCCACTCAGGGAAAGCTCTCTGCCCTTGTCTTCCGTTAGCGTGTGGCAGAAAGGCGTGGGACTTGTAGCAGTGAAGACCATGGTCTTTGGGGTCAAACTCACTTGGCCAATTTCCCCCAACTCCCTAAACTTCAGTTCCTTTATTTGCAAAATGGGGACAAGAATAGAATGCCTTAACACCTCCACAGAGTTTATATTCCGGCTGGGGGTGAGAGGGAAAAAGAGAATGTGAGTTAGACGTGATGGAGATACAGTGTGGCTGGCGGTGGGAAGTGTGGCAGAGACGGATAAAGACCAAGCTGGCCCAGAAGCCGAGGGTGTCTGGGAGGGCTGCTATTTTTTGAAGGGTCATCAGGGGAAGGCCTCTCCAGCCAGACTGTGTTTGAGCAGAGGCTTGGAGGAATATGGGAGATCCCTGAGAATAGTCCTCTTTTTTTTTTTTTTTAAGATTTTATTTATTTATGTGAAAGAGAGAGAGCATGAGTGGGGGAGGAGCAGAGGGAGAAGCAGACTCCAGAGGGGAACCCGATGTGGGGCTCAACCCAGGACACCAGGATCATGACCCGAGCCGAAGGCAGAGGCTTAACCGAGCTACCCAGGTGCTCCTAGAAAAGAACTCTTCATGCACGAGTGTGCTCAGTATGGTGAGGACACAGCCAGGAGGACAGCATTGTTGACAGAGTGAGCAAGGAGGAAAAATAGGAAATGAGACCAGAAGGGAGGAGCCTGCAGGCCCCTCTACTTTCAGCCCCAGTGAGAGGAGGGCCCCAGGAGGGTCTGCTCTGACTGAAGGCTGCTGGCTGCCGTGTTAAGCAGTTGACTCTGGAAGGTGCGAGAACAGAACACAGAGACGAGGCAAAGAGCAAGGGCGAAACCCAAGTGGGCGGAGGTGGCAACTGGGACCAACGTGGCAGCAGAAGAGGTAGAAAGAAGGGGTGAGACTCGGGGCCTCTGGCAGGTTGAAGCAGCAGGGTTTCTGGCTGAACTGAACAGGGGTTTTGAAAGCAAGACGGATGATGTCAGCTTTGTAACCTGAGCAACTGGGAAAAGACTTGTCATTGACAGAGCGGGGAGACGGCAGGAAGAACAGGTTTGGGTAAAATCAGCAAAGGACTTATAAATGCAAAGTTTGAGATGCCCTCTGGATATCCAAGTGGAGATGTAGATCAGGATCTGGAAGGGGGGGGGCTTTCACGGCTGACCCTGACCCCTAACCCCAGTGCCCAGAGCAATACTCAGGCCAGGGAGAGGCTTGGTGACTTCGTTGGACAACCTGCCCCGGGCCAACCACCCAAAGCCTCAGACAAAGAGCCCCGTCCTTTTAGATTCTGTAGTCTTGTGGGAGAAGCAGAGGATGAGGAGGTGACAGTTACAAGAGAGAATCTTCTTTTCCATTCCCCAGTCCTTGCTCCGCCAGGCTGGAGGAACAGGGACTCGGCGCACAGGGCTCGACAGTGAGTTCCAGTAGGCTGGCTGCTCTAGGGAGAGAGGCGTGTCCAGCCCTCAGACACAGTTTCTCCTCCACCCCTTTTATTACGTTTTTCCAAGCAGAACAGGAAATATAAATGTATTTCCTCCGCTCACAATTCTTTAGCCCATCTATTAGGGCTTTACGTGTCTGGTTATCAAAATAGCTTTTGATATTCTCAAAGGAGATCAAATGTCACCAAGGTGAGTGCCAAGTCCTTAAGTTCCTAAATGTAAGACGCTTTCGGGCTTCTGTTTTTCATTATGAAAATTCGAACGTGCACAGAATTAAATAAAATCCAGGGAACCAGGGAGACTGGTTGGCTCAGTCAGTAGAGCATGGGACTCGTCTTAATCTCAGAGTTGTGAGTTCAAGATCCACGTTGGGTGTAAAGCTTACTTAAAAAAATAAAATCCAGTGAACCTCATATGTGCAGCACCAGGTTCGAGGATTAACAAGATTTTGCCTTGTTTAAGTATCCTTTCTCTCTCTCTCTTTTTTTTTTGTCTTTGCCAGAATATATATATACACACATATATATATACATATATATGTGTATATATATATTTTTCTAACTGTGGCTTAAAAAAATACATAAAATTTACCATCTTAATCTCCCCCCTGCCCCAAGGAGAGAGAGAGCACACCTGAGAGTGCTGCACCTGTGCTGTGCACACGAGTCAGGGGAAGGGCAGAGGGAGAGGAAGAAAGAGAATATTAAGCAGGCTCCATGCCTGGCACAAGGCCCAATGCAGGGTTTGATCTCACGACCCTCAGATCATGACCTGAATCAAAATCAAGAGTCAGACCCTTAACCGAATGAGCCACCCAGGTACCCCAACTCATCTTAACCATTTTTAAATATACACTTCAGTAGAGGTAACTGTTCACATTTGTACAATAGATCTCTGGAACTCTTTCTTCTTGCAAAACCGAAACTCTATACCTATTAAACACTAACTAACTCCCCACAACCTCTATTCTCCTTTCTGATGCAATGAATTTGACTATTTTTGGTACCCCATATAAGTGAATTCATCAGTATTTGTCGTTGTGACTGGCTCATTTCCCTTAGTATTATGTCTTCAAGTTCATCCACATTAGAGCACATGATAAGAATCCATTACTTTTTAAAGCCCAGTAATATTTCATTGTATGTATGTCATATCCTGCTGATACGTTCATCCTTGGTGGACATTTGAGTTGCTTCTGCCTCTTGGCTGTTGTGAATAACATTATCAACATGAATGTGCAGATATGTCTTCAAAATCCAGCTTTCATTTCCTCTGGATACATTGCAAGAAGTGACTGCTGGTTCATACAGTAGTTCTATGCTTAATATTTTGAGGAACCAACATACTTTTGCATAGTGGGTGCATCATTTGTATTTCCACCAACACTGCCCAAAGTTTCCAGTTTCTCCACATCCTTACCAACGTTTGTTATTTTCGGTTTGTTTTGTTTCTACACTAGCCATCTTAGTGGATGTGACCTGATCTCTCATTGTGGTTTTGATTTTCATTGCTCTAAGGGTTAACGATGTTGAGCATCTTCTCGTGTGCTTGTCGACCGTTTGTGTATCACGCTCAGGAGAAATGTCTATCCTTTTCCATTTTCTTATCAAGTAATTTGTTTTGGTGGTTGTTTTTGGTTACAGACATACGTTATGGATTCTGTGTAATAGCCCTTATCAGACACATAATTTGCAAATTTTTTCTCCCATTCCACAATTTGCATTTTCTGCTCCATTGATTGTGTCCTTTGATGCACAAAAGCTTTTAAGTTTGAGGTTGTCCCATTTTTCTGCTTTTGCTTTTATTGCCTGTGTTTTTGGTGACTTAGCTCATAAATCATTGCCAAATTCAGTGTCATGAATTATTTGCTCTATGTTTTCTTCTAGGAGTTTTATAATTTTAGGTCTTACATTTAGATCTTTAATCTATTCTGAGTTTATTATTTATATGATGTAAGGTAAGGGTCAAAGTTCACTCTTTCCCATATGAATGGCCAGTTTCCCAACACTGTTTGTTGAGGAGAAAGTTCTATTCCCATTGAGTGTCTGGGCAACCTTGTTGAAGATCTTTTGACCATATGTGCAAGGGCTTATTTCTGGGTTCTCTATCTATTCCACTGATCTATGTCTCTCTTTATGCCAGCACCACACTGTTTTGATTACTGTAGCTTCGTAATATGTTTTGAAATCAGGAAGTGTGAGACTTCCAACTCTGTTCTTTTTCAAAATTATTTTGGCTATTTCAGGGTCTCTTGGTATTTCATATGAATAAGGATGAATTTCTCTATGTCTGTGAAAAATGCCAATAAGATTTTGATAGGGATTGCATTAAATCATAGATCGTCTTGGGTAGTACTGACATCTTAACAATATTAAGTTTTCCAATCCATGAACATGAGATATCTTTCCATTTATTTATGTCTTTAATTTCTTTTAGCAATGTTTCGCAGTTCTCAGTATACAAGTCTTTTGCCTCCTTGGTGAAGCTTATTCCTAAAGATTTTATTCTTTTTCATGCTATTCTAATTGGAATTGTTTTTCTTAGTTTCCTTTTTAGATTTTTTGGCTATTAGTGTATAGAAACATAACTAATTTTTCATGTCAACTTTATATCCTGCAACTTGGCTGAACAGTGTTTTTGTGTAGAATCTTCAGGGTCTTCTACATGTAAGACCATGTCATCAGCAAACAGAGATAGATAGTTTTACATCTTCCTTTCCAAATAGGATGCCTTTTGTAGCTTTTTTTTTTTTCTTGCTATCTTAGTATGTCAGAGCTGCTATCACAGAATACCATAGACTAGATAACTTATAAAGAACAGAAATTTAGGGGTGCCTCGGTGGCTCAGTCGTTAAGCACCTGCCTTCGGCTCAGGTCATGATCCCAGGGTCCTGGGATCGAGCTCCACATCTGGCTTCCTGCTCAGCAGGGAGCCTGCTTCTCCCTCTCCCACTCCCCCTGGTTGTGTTCCCTCTCTCACTGTCTCTCTCTGTCAAGTAAATAAATAAAATCATTTAAAAAAAAAAAAAAAGAACAGAAATTTCTTTCTTATAATTCTGGAGGCTGGAAAATTTAAAAGCAAGGCACTGGCAGATTTGGTGTCTCATAAGGACGGCCCACGTCCTGGTTCACGGATGGCTGCTCATGCTGTATCTTCACACAGTGGAAGGTGTAAGGGAGCTAGTGCCTTATAAGGGGGAACCCTCATGACCTGAGTACTTCCCAAAGGCCTCAGCTCCAAATACCATCACACTGGGAGTTAAGTTATAATATAAGAATTTGGTGAGGACACAAACATTCTGTCGACAGCACTTACCTCGCTGCTCTGGCTAGGATTCCAGTGCCGTGTTGAATAAAAGTGGTGAGGGGAGGCATGCATGCCTTGCTCCTAATCTTAGAGGAGATACTTTCAGTTGTTCACCACTGAGCATGATGTTATTTGTGGGCTTTCATTTATGGCCTCTACTGTGTTGAGGAAGTTGCCTTCTATCCTTATTCGTTGATTTTTTTTTTCTCATAAAAGGATGTTGGATCTTGTCAAATGCTTTTTCTGCATCAGTTGAGATGATCTTGTGGGTTTTTTTGTCCTGAGTTCTGTTACCGAAGGGTATCATATTGATTGATTTTCATGTCTTGAACCATCCTGCCAACCCCCTGGGTTATACTTTATGTATAAGCCCAGCCTGGGCTGGACTAGTCCTCTATGTCAGTGGATCATCTCACATGATCAGTTTATGAATACTGTTTACATTTCCCTGGGAGAAACCTCAGATTCAGTGGTTTCCCTAGCCCCAACAGGACAATGTATGTTAACAGTGCTATGGGACTTTTAAACTCACATAATTCCATTTTATTTTCTTCCCTGAGCAATTAGTGGTTTACCTGAGGCATCCTCCAAATCACCCAGCCAAGATAGATAGATGATAGATAGATAGATGACAGATAGAGAGATAGATAGATAGATAGACAGACAGACGAGGTAGACAGATAGATGATAAAATTTGACAGCCTTGAACTCTGAGAGCTTCAGAGCACATTCTGAGCCAGGTAGCCAGCTTTCTGATAGGATTTCTATCAAGATTCCTTGTTACCTTTCCTTGCCCACATCCCATTATGTTGCCAAGATATTAAGAGAAATAAACATGTCAAGCCAGCAAACATTCCTTGAAGCCTATAGAAACTGCAGTCAGACCCACTACTACTATTCGTACGTTCAGTCATGGGACCTATTCGTACGTTCAGTCATGGGACCTTGAGCAATAACCTAATCTTCCCAAGCCACAGGAGCCTCATTTATAAAATGGGGATCATAAAAACCTCCACGTAATAGAGCAGTCACAACAATGAAGTCAGCTGATACACAGAAAACACCTGGGCAGGGGCTGGCACATACCTAGTCTCCTCCAGCCAAAAGAAGGACTTGCTGCCAAATAACTAACAAAAATAATTACCTTTCTCGAGTGCTAAGGTCACTACGTGCATTACATCATGTAATTCTCAGAACAGCACGATCACGGGGCATTGTTTCATTGGCTAGGAAACCACGTTCAGAAAGAACTGCCCACCGGAGGTGGTAGAGCCAGTCTGTAGACCTCTGTGCTCTTCATGGCCACAAAAATGACATCATTTGACACAAACCGCAGCCCTGACTGGTCCTTAAAGCTAAGGGTTTGCAGTTGCCCACGGGGGGTACAATAGCAATACTGCGACCAGCTGTGTCCACAGTGGCTCCCGGCTCCCAGCGCCCTCTTCATACAGCGCACAGAGCCAGCTCGGAGCCTTCCCACGGTTGTCACTCTGGCTGTGCCTTGTTTTTTTCTGCAAAAGAGTGTCACTTGGGCGAATCACCTACCTTACTCTCCCTACCTAAATTAACCCTTCTCTGTTGGGAGGTTTTGTTTATTGGTTTCTCTTAGCCTCACTACTCACCTTTCAAAAATCAGTATGCATCCCACGTCCTTCGGAAAGCTTCCCTGTGCCCAGCATGGGCTGAGTAGACCTCCTCTGCGCTTCATGGTTCCTGTGCCCATGTGACCGTCTGGAGTCATCATTTTTTGGTGCACAGCCTCCCCTCTCCGCTGGACTAGAAATTCTGGAGGGTGGAAACTGACTTTCGGGTCTGCTAACCACAGGGCCGGTACCCAGATGGCACTCCACGATGCTTACTGCGTGAACAGAAGCCTCAAGCTGGCCTCTCTGCTTTTTATGCAAGGCCGTGCTCTGGCTTCGGTGCGCTCACCCACCGCGCCCACTGCATCCTCCCCAGCAGGCCTGCTCTCCTGGACCCAGGTCTTTGACTCCTTCTTACATCAACTTCCCAAACCTCTCGTGGGTCCGGCCTCCCCCTCGGTGCCAGCACCCCAGCTCCTCACCTTGAACCTACAAGCCTCTCCACATGGTAGCATTCTACAGGCCTCCACGGAGTGTGAGAGTCAGACTGTATTCAGGTACTCAGATACCAGCACACGGATTCTGCAGCCTCCCCCAGTGCTGCAGGCCCATGCTCAGAGGGACCGCCTCCCCGGTTAACAACAGCCTAAATCATGCAGTGAAAGCTTTGGCCTCTGATTTGCTATTCAAACATACATACAGTCACGACATACCAAATAAAGAAAGCACGTCACTGAACAGGCACTACTTCCAAATCAAATAAACATCTAGGAAAAAGCACACACGTTTCCCCCATGATTCCAACTTGCACCGTCTCTTAAGGGAGTAACTATCAAATGTTAAGTAGTTTCTTACGAACATAAGTTTCCTCATTACTGACATCTGTTTTCCATTCATTCGTGTTAGTTTCTCTGATTAAAGCATCATTTCAGAGCCAATTTCTCAGTATTGGTGGAAAAGAAAGTTGGGAATCTAGTGAAATCTGATGCAAAGGTGAGGAAGTAGATCATTCGTTTTAGGCTTGCTTTTTAAAAGTCACAAAACCCTGGAGAGACTGACCCAGGAAAGAAATGTCACAAAGGATGGTATGGGAGCCAGAGGAGAGCTGGGTCTTGGGAGTTACCTTGCAGTCTGGCAGAGGGAGAAGGGAAAGAACATTCTAGTCACAGCATGCATGCTGGGAAACGTAGGAAAGGTCGAAAAGTTCACCAAAGCTGGCGTTCACAATCTCACACGGTACTGAGAGGACCAAGTTAAAGCACTAAAACAAGTACAAACAAATACTACCTTGTATTCTGTAATTTTTTTTGTATATGATGATGTTTGACATCTGGAAAAAACAAAACAAAACCTTTCTGGCTTGAGGAGATTTGAGCCAGTTCTCAGAGACGGCAAAGGGCTCAGAGTGGAGGTTGCTTTTGAGATGCACACTGACAATCCAGAGCCCACCTCTTTCTGGCAGGTACCACCGCAGGAAGCGACATTCTTCTGCCTGCATCATCCCAGGGGCAGGTCCCAGGCAACTAGAGACACCACTGTCGCTTGGAGCTCCCCAGAAGAATTCAAACTAGCCAGACCCAAACTGTTTACCCTGCCTTGCCTTGCCTTTCCCTGAGAAATCCCAACAAAGGCCACGGCCTAAGGTCACCCCTCGCTCCCGTCTTCTGCCTCCGGATCACCCTGGGGTCTTTCCGCGTGGCTCTGCGTGGCGGGCCATGCCTCCTGACTCCAGAACTCGGGAGTACGAGGAACTGTTTCCTGAGCCTCTCCTCCGTCTCTTGTGGCCTCTCACAGACCGTATCGTAAGAGTACAACAAATACAGGCGTACCCAGTGTGATCATTAGTTGTCAGAAAAGGCATTTTCCAAAAGACTCCTTCAAGCGAAATGGCTCCTGAGTCATCTATTCACGTGTTCATCTCCAGTCTTGAACCTACTCCGGTCTAACTCAAGTCCCCACTCTCCATCGGCACTACTCCTGTGAAGGGGGCCGGCGAATTGCCCATTTGCCTAATTCACTGGTCTTTCCCTTACTGACTTTCAGCACATTCGGTGTAGCTCACCGCCACCTCCTCCCTTTGCCCTTTGCTTCCAGAAATCCTGTCTGTCTTCTCCCTCGTGGGCTGTCCCTCTCAGTGTCCTTGCTAGTTCTTACATCCCAACCTCCAGGAGCAGGCTCAGGGCCTGGCCCTCTTCCTCAGTGCTCATTCTCTTGGTCATCTCAAGACTTGAAATCCTAACGTATACCTATCGTGTGTATAACTGACCAGTCCCAAATGGTTATCTCCAGCCCAGGGCTCCTTCAGACTAAATGGGCAGCAGCCTTCTACCCAATGGGTTCGTTTGCATGTCTAATGAGGCAACTCATATGTTTAAGGTCTTATTGAAGTATAATCTGCATAACAGAAAATTTTCCCACTGTAAGTATATAATTTAATGATTTTCAGTGAATGTAGATCTGTGCACACATGTATGCACATGTAGATCACCACAGTCCAGTTTTAGAACATTTCATCACCCCAGAAAGTTCCTTGGTGCCTATTTACGGTTAATCCCGACTCCCACCCCAGCCCTAGACAATCACGGGTTTGTTTTCTATCCTTACAAATATGCCTTTTCTAGACATTTTCTGCAAACAGAATCATATAGCATATAGTGTTTTGCGTGTGGCTTCTTTCACTTAGCATAATGTTTTTTGGGATTCATAAATGTTGTTTCTGTCCACATTTTGTTCCTTTTTATTGCTGAATTGTATTCCATCATATGGATGTACCACATTTCACTTATTCATTCACCTGCTGATGGACATTTGGATTATTTCCAGCTTGGGGCTATTAGGAATAATGCCTAATGGAGGGTGGCATTGCATGGATGTCTGTTTTCATGGCTTTTGAGAAATAGTAGAATTTCTGGGTCATATGATAAATTTATATTTAACTTTATAAGAAAACCAACCTGTTTTACAAAGGCTATGTCAGTTTACTCTCTCACCAACAGTTTATAAGAACTGTCCATACTTTGTATGATCAGTTTTTAATTATAGTCTTTATAAGGTGTATAATGGTATCTCGGTGTGCTTTTAACTTGTATCTCCCTAATGATTAATGATAGTGAGTATTTTTGTCATATGCTTATTAGCCATTTGTGTATCATCTTAGTAAAATGTCTATTTATTAAATGTTTGCTCATTATTAACTGGATTCATTGTCTAGCATGGAGTTGTAAGAGTTGTCTATATATTCTGGATACAGGTACTTTATCAGATCAATAATTCACAGATATTTTCTCCGAGTAAATGTCTCATCTTTTCACTTTCTTAATCATGTCTTTAGAAATACAAAAGCTTTAATTTCAATGAAGTCAAGTCCATCACTTTTTTTTTTATTATGGATTGTGCTTTGAGGATTATATTGAAAATTCTTTGTCTAACCCAAGTTCATCAAGTTTTTCTCCTATATTTTCTTCTATAAGTTTTATGCTTTTAGATCTTACATTTAGTTAGGTCTGTGATCTGTCCTGAAATAACTCAAATTTCACTCTACTGAAGCTGAGCTTCTGCTCTCCTTCGCCTGACTTGTTTGCCCTATCGTCTTACCATCTCGTGAAACACACGTTTCATTTCTTCTGTCGCTTGGGTCATCCTTAACTCCTGTCTTTATGTGCCCCCATCCTTAAGTCCCCATAAGTCCTGTTTGCTCTACGCTCAAACTTGACCTAAAATACACCTATTTCCCACTACTTCCTCGCACTCCGATCCTGACCCAGGCCACCTTCAGCTCCCATCCGGAGTTTCACACAGCGTCCCAGTTGATGCCTTGTCTTCTGTCCTCACCCCAGCAGCGAGAATGTTCTTAGGAAAATAAGGTCATGTCACTCCTCTGTTCCAGCCCTCCAGTGGTTCTCACCTGACTCAGAGTTTAAGCCGAGTTGGGTAGGATGACCTACACAGTTTGGTTCCCCCTTAATTCTATGACCTGATACCCTGGTAGTCTACTTCCCACCCCTTATCTCTCCCCTTTCTGCTCTGGTCCTACATTAGGTACGGCCCTGTCTCGGAGTCTTTGCACCAGATATAACTCTGACTAAAATGCTCATCCCCAGCCATCCACATGGCTTAATCGCTCATTTCCTTCACCTTTTCCAAGGTCACCTTGAAGCCCTTGCTTAGTCATTCTACTTAAAACTGCAATACACCTCTCCTTCCTGGCCCTTCTCATCCCTGATCCTGTTTTATTTGTCTTCATACCTCCTATTACCCTCTGACGTATTAAATACACTACCTGTTTGTGGTCTCTCTTCCCTGCCAGAAAACACGCTCCATAAAGATGAGGATTTGTTTCTTTTCTCCACTGTTCCATCCTTCGTGCTTTGTACACACGATAGTGCTCATGACATATTTGTCAGTTGAATGCTTGAAAACTGGAGAAGAGATTCTCTAATTCTCTGATCTCTAATCATGCCCAAAATCGGGTTTTGTAGAATGCTAGCAACCTGACAGAGAGTCACGCCTGCAAAAATACTCCAAGGTCGGACCCTTTCCATGTCATTTCCCCTCTTGGAAGTTCACAAAGCTTGTTCTGAGAGCCCTCAGTGACTCTGGCATCCTGCAGGCAAGTCCCTGGCCCTCCTGAATGAAGTTTCCATTTTTTTTCTACTCTGCCCCAGGCACTATGGAAAGCTCAACCACAGGCAGAATTGGCATGGCACAATATATCTAGGAAGCCACCTTGCAGAATCTCAGCTCTGTCTGAAGCCCCCTTGCCCTATCCCACCACCTGGAGTAGAGGGACAGAAGGCAGGGCAGGCCAGGGGCAGTCTTGCACACACGGATGATCCCTGTCTCCGTCAGCTCCAGCTGCTATAATGAAATACCATAGACTGGGTGACTCAAACAACAGACGTTTATTTCTCACAGTTCTGGAGCTGGGGAGTCCAAGACCAAAGCTCAGAATGATTCGGTTCCTGGTAAGAGCTCTCTTCCTAATTAGCAAATGGCCACCTTCTCACTGTCTCCTCACGTGGTGGAAAGACTGAGAGCCCTGGTTCTGGGCTTTCTTCTCTTCCGAGGACACTAATCCCATCATGGGAACCCCGCCCTCAGGACCTCCCCTCCACCTAATTACCCCCCACAGACAGGCTTCACCTCCAGATACCACCATGGATGGGGTTGAGAGCTTCAACATCTGAGTGCTGGGGGGGGCACCAAAGCAGTCAGCCCTAAACAGTCCGCAGGCCTGGGAGGTGTGGTGACACACAGAGATAGGTACAGGAAGGGGCAACGGGCAGAGCCAGACCTTGGAGTCCGTGTGCCCCTGAGTGAGGCAGAAGCATGTGCCAAAATAAGGGACCCACGTTTTCAGTTACCATAAAATGCAGTGTTAATGAGACTATGAAATAAAGAAGCAGAAAAGAAGAAAGTGACCACAGAAGTCCCTCCAGATGTCTCAGCAGATGTGAACTATCAGCAGCACTGAGGCTCAAAGCCCAGGGCAGAACCTGCTGTACTCAGCCTATTTCGACTTTGATTTTATGTAGTAACATTTTCACAAGTGATGCTACTCTGCTGGCTGAAAATTAGAAAATCAGGAGAAGGAACTAGAAGAAAAGAGTCACCCACTATTCTTACATCCTAGTGCTAATGGCCACTAAGCTGAGGCCCTTTTGTTGTGCTGGGGTTTTCCCGAAGGCCAGCCGAGGACGTCCTACATTCCCAGAGGGCTGACCGTGGCTGAAGGGACATTCCATTTTCTGACATCTGTATGAAGTCGGGTAGATGCTGGGGACAGTCGGACAGATTGTCCAACTCATCACATTTTCCTTCTTAAGCCTGTAGGATATTGCCTCTGTTCCCCTCCGGTTTTTCCTACCGAGGTTGAGCTGGCTTCTGTCCCATGCTCTCCCTACCCCCCAACTCTGTATCTATTCTACCCAGGAATTTTTTTTTTAAGATTGTATTATTATTTCAAAATGCAGTGCCTGTCTTCCTAGAAGGTAGATGTGCTTCCTGAGGGGTCAGGTTTCGTAGAAGTGGTCCAGAGAAAAATGGAAAGTGTCCACCCTTTCGTGAAGCCTGTAAGGAGAGAGAGATGGGTCCGGGGTGCCTGAGTGACAGAGCGGGTAAAAGACACAGAGCACAAAAGATCCGGAAGCATTCGCAAACACGAGACTGATGCAGCCCTGGGGTGGACGGGTTTCCTAGGAAGCCAGGGAAGTCTTGTGAGGACATCATCGTGCCTCCGTGAGAAACGCCACCGTGCCAAGGAAATCCATATTTCATACTGATTGATGTCATTTGTTGAACAGAATGTCTTCCAATTCTCTCATTATCTACCAGTTCTTGCTTGCCTCTAAATCAAGTCTTTCCTAATTTTAAAAATTATTTTCATCGCACCCTTCGCATTGGATGCTGCAGAGACTTTATTTATGCCAGTTCGGCTCAGCTGTGTCCAAGAGCCTCTGTGTGTACTGTGAGATCACAGAGGTCCTCGGGCTTGGTGAGTCAGCGCCGGTCCCCAGGGAAGGAAAAATAGACAGAGTTTGGGATCACATAGCAGAGTCGTAATGTAGTGAAGGAACTGACACTAAATTAAGGGAAACAATGTCTTAGGAGGGTTATTTTAGTTCTAGTTCTTTAAAGAAACACTGCTCTATTATTCTACCAGATAAAAATGGGAGCACCTAATCTCTATCACTTACTATGTCAAAGGGAGTGAATGAGAGTACACATGGTTCATCACGTGATCTTGAAAAAACTGTCATCACCATCTGGTTTCACCCAAATGAGAATTCCATTTAGTTTGTACAATATCCCTCACACCCTCCTTTATGTGTTTTCCTTCAGTGATTTAGTGCTACTAAGTGCCAGGTATAAAGGTCACCAACTCAAGTGGGTCACATTCCCACTGGGAAAATGACACGTCCCCAGCTGGTTGTGCAATCGGACTCAGGAATCTCTACACCCTTGAAATGTCTTCCACTAGCATGGACTTGAGAAGATCAAGCAAGAACTACTTTTTACCATTTCAAAATCTTTCAAAAATTTTTTTAATAGTTTACTTATTTATTTGAGAGAGAGAGAGCATGTGCACAAGCAGGGGGAATAGCAGAGGGAGAAGGAGAAGCAGGCTCCCCACTGATCAGGGAGCCCAGTGCCTGGGCTGGGTCCCAGAACCCCAGGATCATGACCTGAGATGAAGGCAGACGCCCAACTGACTGAGCCACCCAGACGCCCCTCTTTCAAAGTTTTTAAAAGCAATCCTAGAGAAGCCACTTTGTTTTCTTTATTCGAAAATCGTGTTGAATAAAATATCTTGTCTCCCTTTTAAAGGCAAACATATAAAATTATTCTAGTGAACTACATATAGATGGTAGGTATTTTAAGTAAACTTGAAAAACTGATTCTATTTTTTTTTTTTTAAGGAGGGGAAGTAAATAAGCAAGGTGCGTTTTCATGTTTAAAGACACTTATTGTTGACCATAGACATCCTTCTTTGGGGGGCAGAAGCAAGGCGGGCGGCCAGCCGGAGAGCAAGATTGACGAGCACCTGTCCAGAAGTCCTTTCGTTGCCTGATCAGGGGATCACACACACTTAATGATGCTTGCCCATGCCTGCCCTCTGTGAGGAACCTGGGTGAGGGAACAGGTATTAACCAAATAATCACGCAAGTACGTTAAGTTCAAACCGTGACCAGTGCCTTGCAGGGAAAGTCTTGGGACTGTAGGTGTATAGAACAGCGGATAGGATCTACCAGGTTGACATGACTTTTCAAATGGAAAGTAAAGACTGTCATTTTTTCAAACAAGTTAAAAAAGAACGTCAAAGGCCATTTCATTGTGCCGATGGAGGTGCTCTTGAAGAACTTGAACCTCAGCCCACACACGTGAGACCACAATCTTTAATTATTTCCTGCCTTCTTCCCGGCCCGGAGTGAGTGCCATGGTTGGAGCCTGGTGGAAGAGGGGTTTCTGTCTTTCTGTCACACACCCCAGCCAACCGTGTGCCAGGCTGCAGAAATGAGCTTTGAAGGCTGGGACCGTCATCTCTCTGCACGAAGCCGGCCCCGAAGGAGCAGCCAACCTGTTGCTACTGGAGACCTTGCAGCCCGTGCCTCCTCCTCCTCCTTCTCCCCGCTGCTGTCCCTTCTCCCTTCTAATAGAATATCTCCCCCTGCTTTTCTTGCACTCGCCAGCCCTTCTCCCCTCAACAGCGGTGATGGCCACAGGTGTCAGAAACCCCGCTTCCCGCGTGCTCTGCCTCGGAAAGGCTTTCTCCAGACGCCAGCATCCGCCGCAGTAGACACGCGTCCTTAGTCTTCACCTCCAGGCCTGGGCCTTGCCCAGCGCGCAGGGTGCTGGACAAGCCACGTTTTCATGTCCTGCCAGCACCTCAGAAGCATCCTGTTGCCACATGAGGCCCTTCCGTGTCAACTCAGTCAAAACTCAGACAACATCACCTCCACCTTCCTTCTGTAAACCAAGGGTCCCCCACCTTGAGTGTGTGTGTACGTTCCCTGTATCGTTGGGCTGCACCTCCAGCCTTTGGGTCAGTGGGTCTGGGCCTGGCCTGAGGATGTGCACTTGAACAAATGCCGGGAAGATGCGTTGCCATGAGAACTGCACGACCTCCCTCTGGTCACAGGGTCCTGCGGTCCTTTCCTTCTTGTGGCCTCTGTGTGGTTGATCCCATTGACTCACCGGGACATCCAAGCTGGGGTCCCTGGTGACTTCCTCTCCCCACCCAACCACCCCAAACCTGCAACCTCAGAACTCCCCCACCACTTGGAGAATGTTCTAGGCTCCTTCGTGTGATGTCAGAGGCTCCCCATAATTCGATCCGCAACTCCTTCTGCCGTCTTATATCCTGCGCCATACAGGTTCAGCCCATCTGCTCCAAGCACAGTAACATTCCGTTGCCCGAATACTTTGGCTTAGAGCATTGGGAACGAGAGAACCAGAAACGGTCCCAAACATCTCACACCCCAGGTATGCGATCGGAGAGCCAGTTACTTACCCCAGGGGCCTCAGAGTCTAGGTCCTCAAGATCCCTGGTCCTGTGTCCTCCCTGCACCTCGTAGGTACACAACGGTCCCTGAGATTTACGTATATATTTAATAATAGTTCAAAATACATGCCGTGTCTATGCTGTAAACTAGGGCAATGGCTTGGGCCTGATTGAAGTGACCGATGCTGCTGACAGCTGAACCCCAAACTCAATAGCCATCCATTCACCTACAAGCCTGTTTCTCAATTCAACAAATTGGAAGGTCTCTCCCCACTGGTAATTGAATTGGTGTATCTGTGCCTTGAACCGTCGAAGGACATTTGTTTTACTCTTGGTTAAGTCGATGTGGCACTCCTGGCAGGACCGAGGTTCGCCCTGTTAGTCGCGAAGAAGCCAAGACATGCACTGAGTACGTCACATGGACGGCTGTCAGCATGAGCTCATGTTTGCTTATGTAAAGTTCTAACTTAGCAAAATAAAATTATATTCTCATGTTATTTTTTAATCTCATCTTCCCTTTGGAAAAAAAGAAATAATGTTGCTTTAAAGTGATTTTCCTGTGTTTTTTTAGGCTTACCTCCAATTCCTTCAGCTTCCAGGACAGGCTTTGCAGAATTTTCCATGAGGGAACGCATGAGGGAGAAATTACAAGCTGCAAGGGTGAGAAAAACCACATGAATATTTTGCTCCATGGCTGATTGCCGTTCCTCAGGTCTCATCTGGAATGCTCTGCCTGCTCAAAACTGCATGGATTTGAATGCCGTTAAATTTGTTTTTCTTGTTTTAAATATTAATATGGTATTTAACATTGGCACAGGCAGAAAATTACACTTAAAAAGTATTCTGTGTCATTTTCCTTAACCATTTCACTCGCTCTTCTCTCTTGAAGAAGTGCAGTCTGTGATTCTCACGGATTGTTTTCTACCAAGATGGTGACAGGTTTTCGCAGCATTCCTGATGTTACCCAGCAGTGATTCTCTGTTTGACTTTGTAGTCCAAAGCAGAAAGCACGTTGCTGCAGGAAATTCCCACCCCTCGGCGCAGGCGCTTACAAAGCCCCAACAAGAAAGAACTGGAGACTGAATTTGGCACAGAGGTGAGAAATGGACCTTCTCCCTTTCTCCACTTTGCGGTCAAAGACCGTGAAGCAGAATATAACATTTCCAGCAAAAGTTTCTAGAATAGAGCTGTGCACAGAGGAAGCGTTCAACACTTATTGATAATCATCGTAACTACTATTGATAGAGTCTTGCTCAGGCCAGGTGTTTTCCCTGTGTTCTATGTCATTATCCCAGCACCCCAATGGGGTGGGTTCTGTTGTTTTCATTCATATTTGATGGATGAGTAAACTGAGGTTCAAAGCAGCCACGGGGCCATTCCCAGGTCACAGGCATGCATGCGGGAGCTGGGATCAGATTCCAGCTCTTTCTCATTCCCAGTCTGTCCGTTGGGTCAGTGTTGCTGGACCTGTGGAACTTGCTGGGAAGCAGAGAGAGACAGGAATGCAGTAGGAAAGTAGGGCGGGATGGTGGGGGCCTTGAATGCCACACAAAGGACCTCAGTTTTTTCCTACAAACCATGGAAAGCAGTCAACCAGAGGCTGGGGATGTGGTTTGAGTGCCCTGGAGTGATTTTTGTTTGAGTCTGAGGTGCTGGAGGAACATGTCAATGTGTGTGCCTCTAGAAACACAAGCAAAGGAGGGGACGAGGCCTGGAGAAGTGAATTTAGGAAGCATTTCTACTGTGGTGAGTTTTGAAGTTTTGAGCGGCTGTTGTTTCCTGACAGAAAGAAGACTGAATAAGGAAGGTCTCGACACTTGGAGGAAAAGGCCCATGAGGAGGACAGGAAGCCAGTAATAGATAGAAGAAACTCTTGTCAGGGGTGTAGATAAAGGGCAAGCCTATATAAGAGGGTGGAAGAAGGAAAGAAAGAACAGAGCAAATGGCTCAGTGAAGTGTTTGCAAGTCTAACCCACTTGTGTGTTGTTGATGGTAGTGGTTAGATTGGTTTTCACTCTCGAGACAAAGAAGCGCAAGTGTGAAGGAATTTCTGAGGAGAGATCACTGATTGCTTAGAGGATGCCTTCTCTTTTTCTGTGATGAGATGTTATAAAATTTTGCCTGTATTCATCCCAAATAAACCAAAGATCGCATGATTACAAGGAAAGTTACAGCCATGTTCATGTGCCTTTGCCCGTGGTTCTTTAGTGGGAACGTTCTATGGATCTGATGAAATGGCTTTATGGCAGTTTGTCGCTCCATTCTGCTGAGGAGATGTTTATTTTTCTTTGATTCCAATTATTTTCTTCATTGTAAGAGCCATAATTTAAAATTGAAAAATATGGGCACCTGGATTGCTCAGAGGATTAAAGCCTCTGCCTTCGGCTCAGGTCATGATCTCAGGGTCCTGGGATAGAGCCCCGCATCTGGCTCGATGCTCAGCAGGGAGCCTGCTTCTTCCTCTCTCTCTCTGCCTGCCTTTCAGCCTAATTGTGATCTCTCTCCCTCTGTGAAATAAATAAATAAAATCTTAAAAAAATATATTTAAAAAATAAATAAATAAAATTGAAAAATAAAGGAAAACTACGTGAAATCTCATCAGCTCGACACAAACACTTCCATTACGCTGTTAGGTGTGTGAATCCTGGCATCTGGTCAGATGGGCTAAGTGATCAGATGATCTGGTCTCGTATCTGAGCCTATATATACTTTTTCTTAAAGATTTTATTTATTTTTCAGAGAGAGAGAACTAGCACAAGCAGGGGGAAAGGCAGGCAGAGGGAGAAGCAGGCTCCCCACTGAGCAAGGAGCCCGATGCGGGACTCGATCCCGGAACCCTGGGATCATGACCTGAGCTGAAGGCAGACGCTTAACTGACTGAACCACCCACTCAGGTGTCCCTGAGCCTGTCTCTAGTTTCTGATTGATAATCATTTCACAAAATCATAGCAGCTCTTCTTTGTCCATGGGCTATGAATATGATATCCCCAATAAAGCTTTAAGTTACAGAAGTAAAAATATACCCCCTTGGCTTACAGAGTATTTATTGCTTTTTGTGAGCAGGACCTTGACATATCTATTATATTCCATATCCCCTAAGAGCCATTCTGTGGATTTGAGGTGTTGGAAGAGGTCATCAATAAGACATGACCGCTGGTTGACCTGCGAGCTGGACCCAAGCAGTTGGAGGCTCCTCACCTCCTCCCCTGTCCTGGGAATGTGTGTTCCACTTGTTTTCCCCACTCCCAGAAGCTGCCCCAGGGATACAGCCTTGAGATAGGAATGTGGTGTTGACCATCTGTCTGGTACACTTGACTGAACCCAGCTAGGACGTCTATATAAACGTCTCAGATTTGGCAGGCTGGTGTGGGGGTCTCCTCATCTGGCAGCCACCCAAGACGTGCCTCGTAAGTTCCCTCGCTTATTAAAACTACCACCTCCCAATCTAGAATAGTCTGCTTCTCTTCAGTCTCCCCTTGCCCTCTCCGTGCATTCGTGACCAATTTGCAAAACAACATGAGGCAAACATCAACGGACTTGCCTCTGGGCTTTTCGCTTTGTGTTCAGACAAGTTATTTTTATTTTTATTTTTGTCCCTGAAGTACTATTAGTAAAAGTTGATTGTGCTTGTATCGAAAAGACAGTTTGCAAGGCAGGGGCTCTCACATAGAAGGAGGCTCAGAGGTATATTGTTATAAATCAGCTTATGTTGGATAGAGGTAATGACTGGTTACAGGGTTAGAATTTTCTTCAATGAAAGAGAATTGGCTAATGGTTACCTCATATCAGTTTGGGGATCAATTAAAGTTTCATTTGTCATAAAAAGTTATATTTTTAAAATATTTTAAGAACTAAAAGGAAGGACTATAAGGAACATGGAAATGATAGGAAAGGAGAAATAGAGCAGAGAAGAGATAAGATGTTGTAACTTCAGACAACATCTGGCATTGAGGACCTAGCGGTCACTTCCAGGGCTGGGACCGCGCTAATGTTCTCAGTCTTCAGTTAGCCAAGCAGGGGCTCTCAGATATGGGCTGTAACTTACCTTCCAGTCCACTGGCTTTTTAAAAATACCTCCGTTTGGTTTTTTTTTCCTCCTTGATGATCCCAAGTGGTTGTCAAAATGAATTCTGGTGGACGATGTAGAAGGAATATACAAAATTGCTTTCAGCACAGCCCTGGAACCATAACAATACTGGATGACTTTAACTCTCCACCAAAAAAAAAAAAAGTCCATTCTAAGGCACATTGACTGAGTAAGTATATGTGCTTACCTTACCCAGTTGCAGGGAAGGACAGGCCTCAGGCGTGTACATTTTGGTCTCAGAAATGAAACAGCTTCAATATTCAGTTTCATTGTATTTTATATTTCTTTGGATTCAGGTTAATCACGATAGTACCTTTTTCTTTAAGATTTTATTTATTTGAAACACAGAGAGATCACAAGGAGGCAGAGAGGCAGGCAGAGAGAGAGGAGGAAGCAGGCTCCTTGCTGAGCAGGGAGCCCGATGCGGGACTCGATCCCAGGACCCTGAGATCATGACCTGAGCCGAAGGCAGAGGCTTTAAACCACTGAGCCACCCAGGCGCCCTAAGATAGTGCCTTTTTTAAAGTCTGATTTGGCCAGCAGGGGCTGTATAACTTACGAAAGGGGAGAGTGAAACGGAGTGGGCGGGAGCTGGTAGGGTACAGAGCTCAGCTCGTGTCCCAACGACCTGCATGCCTGGCGTCCCTCCCTGACAGGATAGGCTGACCTGGCAGGAATGAGCGACTCCTTTTCCCGTGAAGTTGTGATGGACAGGCCGGGTGCCACAGTTCCTTTCTCTTCCAGTGTTGGGTTTCAGTGATACATGGATGAGGGTTCAAAATAGCCAAGTTACATGTCAGCTGCCCTTTTTTAGACCTGATCTCAGGTTTTTAACAGAATAGCTCACAAAGCAGATTTCTTGATATATAGACCTCAACCCAAAAGGAATATCGAAGAAGTGGTCCATTTAAATCCTATTTGAGCAAGGAATGGAGGACAGGAAGAACCTGGATGCTGGACCCCGGCTTCCCAGCATTAAACGCTGGCAACCTTACTCACCAGCTGTGTGACCTTGGAGGTGTAATTCATCTCTTCTCTGGACCCCACTTGCCATGAGAAACTAGAGCCTGAGGCAAGGATTTTTTCATTCCTTATCTGTGTGGCTTATCCTAAGAAGTGGTATCAATGAACAGGACTTGGGAACTGGGGAGAAAGAAACAGGAGGGAAAGCCAGTTCTGGCAAATGATACAGAGCTGGCTAATGCCGTGGTGACCAGGGCCCAATCCTGCCAGGGCGCTGCTGAGAATGCTTCTCAGAATTGCCTGCCTAGGCCCTGGAAGAGAGGATGTTTGTCTCATGGTGTCTGTTTCCAGCAAGATTTGCTCAAGTCTCCTGACCCTCCTGGTTTTGTCTAAGTCTCAGAATGTCTGAGTGGGTCTCCACAGGCCAGTGATGAGAGCTTGAGATCCTTGGAACAGCTATGACATTTCACCTATATGCAGCTAGATGTCCAGCATGACCAGAAAAAAAACCAGAGTATCCAGTTAGGTGTAACCTATCATAATATCAAAAAAAAAAAAAAGTGCCATTCCCATTTATGTTAAATTCTATGCCTCAGGCTCTAGTTTCTGTCAGACTAAAATAAAACATTTATAGTCATGTGATGTAAATACCAACCAGGAAGATCAAAGACATGTAAGAAGAAAATTAAGAATGTGGCAATGAGACCCACCGTGATTGAGCCATAACTGTAGACATATTTTAGATGCATTGCTTTACCTGATGCTCAGAACAAGTGGTGTAAGCTGTAAGTGATCGAGTTGGTATTCACAGCCAGGTAGTCAGCTCCAGAGCCTACGGTTTGAATACTAAGCTAGACAGAATAGCACCTGATATGCCTCAGACAGTAAGACTCTAGAAAAGAGATTTCATTTTAGGATGGAGGAGTCTGAGAAAGGAAGTAGCTTTGCATGATCTAGAAAAACAGGTAGGACTTGGGAAGGATATGTGGGAGGGGCCTAGTGCAGATACATACACTCCATTTTCCGTGATGAAAATTATTCCATGCTGTGACACAGTCTTGGTCCAGATAACAATAACAAAGTTTCCATCACAGGTAGAATAAGTTTGTCCCTTCTTATAATGAAGATCTAGATATACTATTGGAATGGCGTGGAGTCACTCAAAGGAAAGGCTTGGCATTTCGATTGTGCTGGGTGGGAAAGGAGAAGTAGTCAGGTTCCAGGAGGGGTGGATTAGAAGCAGAGATGAGGACAAAGTGGGAACAACCCTTGGTGGATTGGCCATCACAGGACAAAGGGAACCCCATAATGAGAATTAGCACATGGGGATTTCATAGGCAGAACTTGGCTTCCAGGGGGGACAGCAGGTCCAGCGGCTCAAAAGGACAGGCCTGGCACCCTGGAGGGTGTATTTCAGGTGTATGCACATCCAGGCATTATTGATGCTTTTCTTCATAGGTTGTTTTGGAAATGGTCCTCTGTGAACTAGATAATCTATTGATCTGTAGAAGAAATACCATTTGTCATTTTAGAGTCCTTTGAGTATAAAATTTTGTATTTATTTAGTCTTGATAGAGACAGAGCTGAGTGAGAAAATATTCAGAAACCTTAACCTTCAAATATATTTGACATTTGTAAGCATTTCATTCCTTAGGAATGATGGGCCACACCAGTGGTCAGAGATTTTCCCCTTTGAGAGTTAATGCTTATTTTAGAACATCTTTAGTTTCTTGATTTCAGTGTTCTATCTTGGGGCCCCTGGGTGGCTCAGTCGGTTGAGCATCCAACTCTTGATTTCAGCTCAGGTCATGATCTCAGAGTCATAATTTCAAGCTCTGCATCAGGCTCCATGCTCAGCGTGGAGTCACTTCTCCCTCTCCCTCTGTTCTTCCCCTCACTCGTGTGAGCTGTCTCTCTCTCAAATAAATAAATAAAACCTTTTTAAAATAATAAATACATGTTCTATTTATCCTTTTTTCTGCTCATTTAGGCAGGTGAAGAGGTACAAAGGACTCAACAAGATGATTCCCAAACTTACTCAAGAGTAAAATTCCGTGATTCTGTACGAAAAATCAAGCCTAAACCCCCGGTGAGAAACCCTGTCTTTTTAAATCATGCATACTTTAAATCACGTTTTTTGTTGATTTGTTTGTATCTTTCAAAAATATCCAATGCCAGATGCTTATATACATACCCTGACTCTTATTACCATGGAATATGCAAGCAAAAAAGTATGAGAACTGATTCCTACTTTTAAAATGCTAGAACCCAGTAGGAGAGATTAGAATACCGCCTGACTGGGTGAAGGGGGTTGCATGGAAGGGCGGGAAATGTTAGCCAAAAGACTATTTTTTCAGCTCTGCAGTTGTACCAGCTTTCATTATGGGAAAAAAGGGGGGGATACCAACTCAAGAAGAATCAAAACCAAAAAAATCATTTTGTAAAAAAAAAGTTAACAGAACCCTGGACTGCTCATAATTAAACAAAACTATCTCAGCAATGGTCTATAAAATAATGAACCTACCTTTTTTGGTATTTTAATCATTTCTTCAAAAGCTGTTACTGCTGTAAATAACTATTTGTGTGCCTATGAACATGTTTGCTAGTTTATAAAAAAGTGACTATTAAAACTACTTATTCGAGCAGGCTACCAATTGCCTGTTGCACGTGTTTAAGTCTGTGACAGGCCATCTCGTACCTTCAACTAAGGTAATGCGCTCAGGGTGCCTAGGATGTGCTTGATGCCACGAACATCAGGCTGCTGTCAGTGAGCTCGTGGCACTCATCTCCACTTCTACAATCTGAAATTCTTTTTTTTTTTTAAGGCTTTATTTATTTATTTGACAGAATACAAGCAGGGGGAGTGGGAGAGGGAGAAGCAGGCTTCCCGCTGAGCAGGGAGCCCGATGCGGGACTCGATCCCAGGACCCCGGGATCATGACCTGAGCCGAAGGCAGACGCTTAACCAACTGAGCCACCCAGAGGTCCCTACACTCTGAAATTCTATCGCTCACTGCTTCTCCTTAGGTTCCACCTGGCTTCCCTTCTGCCGAAGAAGCCTATAACTTCTTCACTTTCAACTTTGATCCTGAACCAGAGGAATCAGAAGAAAAACCAAAAGCCAAAACCAGACCTGGGATGAACCAAGAGGAGGAGGAAGGAGAGGAAGAGGAGCCTCCTGTGCAAGGAGAACACAGAACGGTATTTAATATTATGACGGTAATGAGCTGAGGGGTGCCGATGGTGTTAATGACCACCATGGTGACAATGGCGGTGATAATGACCACACCTTCGCCAGAAGGGAAGTAGCTGAGGACAAACCTCCCACCACCACCCACAACAGCTCATCCACCCCTTAGCTGAAAGCAATAGGAATACTATGTTCACATTACTTTCTGTAGCCTTTGATTTTACCCCACAATTTGGATAATAAGGACCTTGATTAGATCTGTTTCTTTCTTGTGGAAAAAGAAGAAAAGCAGAACAAGGCAGCTTACAGATTTTTCTTGCTAGACGCCACACAGTGATTCATATTCATTTCAGATGCAAAATGTTGGCCTCTCCAAGGCAAATGAATCCTTGCTCTCTCTTCCCACAACCTCACAGGTAATTAGTGTTTTGTGCCCCATTCCACACCCAGCTATGACTCAGACTCTGTAATTCTGCATGGCACATGTGAGACAAAAGAAAACATCCCATTAAAAAAATGGACAAAGGACTTGAATAGACATTTCTCCAAAAAAGATATACAAATGGCCAATAAGTCCATGAAATATGCTTAACATCACCAATCATTAGGGAACTGCAAATCAAAACTACAATGAGATATACCATTTTACACAAATCTGAATGGATATTAGGAAGGAAGGAAGGAAGGAAAGAAGGAAGGAAGGAAGGAAGGAAGACAGGAAGGAAGGAAGGAAAGAAGGATGGAAGGAACAAGGGCTGGCAAGGATGTAGAAAAATTAGACCCTTGTGCATTGCTGATGGCAACATAAAATGGTGCAGCTGGTGTGAAAACAGTCTGGTCATTCCTCAAAAATTTAAATATGGAATTACTATGTTCCAGCAACTCCATTTCTGGGTATATACCCAAAAGAATAGAAAGCAGGCACTCAAACAGATACTTGTACACTTAACGCTGAGAGAAACATTCTCAGTAGCCAAAAGGTAAGAGCAACTAGAGTATCCATCAGCAGATGAACGCATAAACAAAATATGTTGTATACATACAATAGAAAATTACTCCATGTTAAAAAGGAAAGAAATTCAGAACTCCTGGCTTGCTCAGTCAGTAGAACATGCAACTCTTGATCTCAGAGTTGTGGGTTTGAGCCCCACATTGGGTGCAGAGTTTACTTAGAAAAAAAAGAAAAAGAAAAAAAAAAGATTCGGATATGTTAATTATACCTCAATAAAACTGAAACAATTTTAAATAAATAATCTTTTTAATTTTTAAAAAGGAAAGGATTTCTAATAGATACAGAAAACACATTTGACAAAATTCAATATCTATTCATGATAAAAACTCTTAAATTAGGCATAGAAGGAATGTACCTCAACATAATAAAGGCCATCTGTGACAAAACCACAACTAACATCATACTTGATGATGAAAGCTTGAAAGCTTTTCATCTAAAATCAGGAGCAAGACAATGGTGCTCACTCTCACCACTCTTATTTCAACATAATACTAGAAAACTTAGCTAGAGCAATCAGGCAAGAAAAAGAAATGAAAGGTATTTGAATTGGAAAAAATAAAATTGTCTGTATTTGCAGACGCTTTGATTTTATTTAGAAATAATCCTAGAGACTGAACCAAAAAATTGTTAGATCTAACCATGAATTCAGTAAAGTTGCAGCATACAAAATTAACATACAAAAATCAGTAGTATGGGGTACCTAGTGGCTTAGGGGGCTTAGTTGTTTAAGTGTCTGCCTTCAGCTCAGGTCATGATCCCAAGGGCTTGGGATCGAGCCCCACATCAGGCTCCCTGCTCAGCAGAGAATCTGCTTCTCCCGCTCTCCCCCCACCATGCTCTCTCTCTCTCTCTCTCAAATAAATAAGTAAAATCTTTAAAATAAAAACAAAAACAAAAATCAGTAGTGTTTCTTTACAATTACAACAGATTTTCTGAGAAAAAAATAAAGAAATCGATCCCATTTACAGTAGTATCAAAATCAATAAAATACTTAGGCATAAATTTAGCTAAGGAGGTGAAAGACTGTACTCTGAAAAGTGTAAGATACTGATGAAAGAAGTCAAAGAAGACACAAGTAAATATAAAGTTATCCCATGTTCGTGGATCAGAAGAATTAATATTATTAAAATGTTAATACTGCCAAAAGCCATCTGTAGATTCCATGCAATCTCTGTAAAGATTTCAAGGACACTCTTTACAGAAGTAGAAAAAAACACTCCCAAAATTTATATGGAACCACAAAAGACCCCAAAAGCCAAAGTAATCAAAGTGTGATGCCTCCTGCTTTATTCTTCTCAGGAGGCATCACACTTTGATTTCAAGCTATACTATAAAGTTACAGTCATCAAAACAGCATGGTATTGGCATAAAAACAGACAAATAAGCCAGTGGAACATAATCAAAATCCCAGAAGTAAATCCAAGCACATATGGTCAACTAATATTTGACAAGGGAGCCGAGAATACTCAATGGAGAAAAAACAGTCTCTTCAATAAATGGTGCAGGGATAATTGGATATTCACATGTAAAAGAATGAAAGTGGACCCCGACCTTACACCACTCACAAAAAATTAACTCAAAATGGATTAAAGACTTAAATGTAAGACCTGAAACCATGAAACTCCTGAGGTGGGGGGGGGGGGGGGCTTAGGAAAAAAGCTCCTTGACATGGGTCCTGGTAATGAGTTTTTGGATACGACATCTAAACACAAGCAACAAAATCAAAATGTAACTTTTTAGCTAGGTTTATGGAGGCTTGGGAGTACTTCAGCTTATTTGATAGTCATTGTTTTACAAGTCAATATTCAGCTTGTTCTGGCCCCAGAGGTCTCATGAGGTTGTAGACAAGGTGGCCAAGAATGCAGTCAGTTGAAAGCTTGACTGGATCGGGGGGGTTGCTTCCAAGGTGGCTGACTCTCCTACCCGGCAGGTGCTGGGTTGTGGCAGGAGGCTTAGTTCAGACCTCCCCACAAAGCTGCTTGAGCATCCTCGTGAGGCGACAGCAGATTTCCCCTAAAGCAAGCCGTCCAAGAGAAAGCAAGGAGGAAGCCACGGTGCCTTTCCTGACCTAGAGTCGGAAGCTGCGTACCTGAGCTCATATCCTGCTCATTAGAAGCGAGTCACTAAGAACGGCCCCCACAGAAAGCAGGAGAACCAGGGTCTGCTTTTGGAAGGCAGGGCTGTCAACAGATCTGTAGGCTTCTGAAACCGTGACCTGAATCATATATGTCTCCGCAAGCCCCCTCTCCTCCCTTCTGCATGTTTCTCCCCCGGAAGCTCTGTCTTCCTAAAACTGCCCTTTGAAATCATGCCCTCCTATGAAGCCCCTTCCCTGTACTCCAGACCCTCATCTGCTCAGACCCTTTTCCAGTACTTTTATACTCAAAATGGATTTAGTCTTTCTGGCAGAGGTTTTGGACCCTGTGTAGCTCTCTTTCTCTGTTTTCTCTGCAATTTTTCTCCGTCTGTGTCTGCTTAGCACAAAGCCAAAGGGGAGCCTAAGCGAGGAAAAAAAATCACACAATGAAATGAGGGCACTTTTCTCTTTTTTTCCTTTTTTAAAGTTTTTGGCATTCTGTATTCTCAAGTTGTGCTGGGAGCTTGGCTTCCAGGTAGATTTCCCTCCCCTTCTCGTGGTTTGGTTTATTTGGGAGGAAATTTGAAAAGGCAGGTAGCAAGGTTAACCCCTGTCCAAATCTCCCTGGGATTTTAAAGGTCGTTCCTCATAAATGGGCACCAAGGTTTAATTAAGAAGGAGGAGGATGAAGGAGAGGAGGAGGAGGAAGAGGAGGGAGAGGAGGAGGAGGAGGAGGAGGGAAAGAAGAAGGAGAAAAGTAAGGATGAGACAGAAGAGGAAGAAAGAAAAGGAGAAAACGGTTGGAAAACATTAAATTAACCTGCTGCAGCTAGCATTTGTGATGGCAGGCCCAGTGCTTAGAATTTTCACGTGTGTCCATTAATTCTACCCTCAAAATAACCCTCAGAGGTAAGCTCTACTACCTCTGGGTATCCCCATCTTACAGTGGAGAAAACCAAGGCTTAGAAGGGCCGTAAGTTCCCCAAAGTCCCACAGGCGATGTGGGTGGGGCTGCGCTGCAAGCGTGGACAGGGAGCGGAGTGCGGATCCTGCTTACAGCGGCTGGCCCTAGGTTCGGCGCCAGGGGGAAGGTTAACAGACCACGTATCTTCCGAACCCAAGGACTTGAGGTAAATGTGGAAGAATACGCACCCTCAGAGGAGGCCAGAGTTGTCGAGATTTTGATCGCTTTGCCCAGCACGTCTCTTCTGACTGCAGCCCATTCTGGTTTTAACGTTTTCCAAGCACGTGGAAGAGTGAAAAACAAACAAAACCCGCTTGGGGAACCTGAGAGGCCATCGAGTTTTATGCTTGCTTATAAGATACGCTGTTGGCTGGGTTTAATGCCATTGTTTTTCTAAGGAGACTCATAATCACAGCACAGATTTTTCTTGCTGTTTAATGTCACGCAGGACGAGGAAGAGCTGCTTAGTGCTAAGGATGACGAGGATCTTCTGTTGGGCTTAGACCGTGCAGCTGAGGATTTCTTGGCTGTCAGACCCGCAGAGGATGAAAGCGTCCACGCTCGGCTGCAGATGGAGAGAGAACTCCTCTTCGTACCCAGTAGGCTCACAGGTACTTGCTCTCTCTGCCTTCCTGCTCGCCTCGGGCTCCTTCATTTTCCTTCACGTAAAATGTGGCTGGTGTCTGAGGATGTCCAAATTCCACGGCAGATCCCAATTTCTAATCAAGAAATATCTTCAGATTAAAAAAAAATAAAGAACGTGAGAAAATGCCCATTGAACGAACACTCACTGGTAGAATAGCAAAAGGAACACCAGGATGTTGTGAGGGGTCCTCTCATCAAATTGGTGACCAGTTCTGAGGGCAGAGAGTCTGAGAGACTCTGGGATTCAGGCTGTGAGAAGGAAAATCGGTTTCATCCTCTCCTCTCAACCCTAGTAGGACACTTCTGTGACCAGATTTGTGGAGGGTTTTTTCCCCCACACCAACCAATTCTCCAAAACCAGCTGGATGTCCTACAATTCAGTTCTGACATTTATACCTGGAGTCAGCACAGACCCTACAAGTTAAGGGCTCCGTCCCCTAAGACTGCCCTCTACTTAGACACCAATCACAAGTAGTGGTCCCCAGTTACCCATACATCTATTTGATTTTGCCACAAAGTGGGGGTTCCATGACGCCCTCCTCAGGCTCGATAATTTGTTCTAACAGTGCCTAGTAGTCAGAAAAACAGTTATAGTTCCTGGTTGATCATATAATAAAGGATATGCGGGCACCTGGGTGACTCCGTTGATTACGCACCTGCCTTCGACTCAGGTCATGATCTCGGGGTCCTGGGATTGAGCCCCATGTTCCTCAGCAGGGAGTCTGGTTCTCCCTCTCCCTCTGCCTGCCATTTCCCCTGCTTGTGCTCTCTCTCATGCGCTCACAAGTAAATTTTAGAAATCTTAAAAGAAAAGAAAAAAAACAAGGATATGAGAGAGCATGCAGATGAAGAGAGTCATAGGGCGAGGCATGTGAGAAGGGGCGTGGCGCTTCCGTCCCCTCTCCCAGGCCCCCACCCTCCCAGCCCCGCCACGAGTCCATTGACCAGGAAGCTCTCCCAACCCCTATAGCCAGGA
>LNAC01000334.1:605946-699404 GCA_002007465.1 Ailurus styani
TGGACATTGCTGCTATAAACATTCGGGTGCACGTGGCCCTGAGGATCACTACCTTTGTATCTTTAGGGTAAATACCCTGTAGTGCAATTGTACAGCCAGGACTTTTATGGAGGCTTCTTGTGTCCACAGGAGAGACCACATCATTGCCATTGCTGATTAATGAACTCTGTAGTCCCTGTCCTCTCCTGGAGGTGGCAGTAGAGAGCAGCACTGGCTGGAAGTCCCAGGCCTCTACTGGCATGGCTGGTTCCCCTGTCTGTCAGCTCCATCCTGAGACTGTCCAGGAGCCCCCAGGCACCGGGCATGTCGCTGACATGCAAAACGACATGATCACGTCAGGGATTCTGAGGGAGGTACAAGCAGAGTGGCTGACGCACCTCACCCCAGGGGCAATGGCCAGGGTACCAGAGCAGGAACCATCCAATGAACTCCTCATGACTGCCCCTTGCTTTGTTTCTCCCCTGGCTTTCCCTTGGCTCTTTTTACCCCTGGAATTTTCTTTCCTCCCGTGAGTGCCTGAGGGACCGCCCCAGTTGGTTAGCTGATCTTCAAGCTTGGAAGAGGTGCTGCACTCACCTTACCTGGGAGTTGGATTTCTTTCTTGCTTTCTTGCTTTCTTGCTTTCTTTTTTTTTTTTTTTTTTTTTTTTTTTTTTTGGTCATATTCTGAGTTCCAGTTAAATGCCAAGCCGAGGATAAATTATTGCTGCATTCTGATAGGTCATTTTGAATCATGCCTGGTTCAAAGTATTGGGATTTGTTGGACATCTCCGGTTTCCTCCTGAAGTCGGTAGCTGGGAAAAGTGCCCAGAGGTTACAGCTTTGCCGTAACAATAGTAGCGAACGCATTCCATGCCCTTCCTCCTCCAGGTTCCTTTCTAAGCACTTGCTGTGTATCAACTCACCTAGCCCCACACCAGCGCTGGACAGGTGTTCTTTCCCACGCCCATTCTACAGATGAAAAAGCAGAAGCCCAGAGAAGTGAGGGAGCTAGTCCAAGACCACGAAGCTAGAGGCGGGAGGAAAGGCAGGTTTCTGACCCGGGAGGCCAGCTGCAGAGGCCACACACTGGGCACAGTGCGTCCTGGTGCTCCTTGGGGTTTGGAGAAATGTACCAGCAGCAGCCTCGGCCGAGGAAGAGGGCCTGACTTTGTGTTTGTGCCCAGAGGACTCCCTGCCAGGCCTGTCCCTGGAGCCCCCCTGGGCTGGGAGCCGAGCTTAGACCCAGGGGCTGACTCAGACCCAGGACGGGGGTGGGAGGGGGCGCGTGGCAGAGGCTGCGGGAGCGCCAGCGGCACCCGGCACCTGCTCTGAGTGCGGAATCTGAGCTCTGGTCCGGAGGAGAGGCGACCCCCGGCCTAGCCAACGGGAGCTGGGGGGCCACACTGCCCCAACTCCTCCTCCCTGGGGAATGACCTTGAGCGAGCTCCTGCGTTCTCAGGGCCTCAGCAGATAACAGGAGGAAATGAAACGACCCTACAACGTGACTCCAGGCATTTCTTCTTCCTTTGAGCACCGAGGAAACAGCCTGAGCAAAGCCCCTGTGTTGTGACCAGCGCAGCAGGGGATCAAGAGTAATGATGTTTCTGTCACTGGGGCCGTTCTTGTCACTGCTTGGAGAACTGTTGACAAAGCAGAGTGTGTTCACCCCGGGGACATGGGAAGCAAACATCGAGGCTTCTATTGACACGTATTTATAATCTCATCCTGATTTTTTGTATGTATGATCGTGCGTCCACAAGCAGTAAACGTGCATAGACTTAGAATGAGCAAAAACGTTTCCATGAAAACCCTTGAGGACCTCTGGGCGGTGCGGGGCAGCTGCCTAGTCATGTGAGCGGAGGGGGAGGGGTGGCGAGCAGACCCCCATGTGGTCCCAGGTTTGCCCCACGTTGTCTCAGGACTCTGAGGTTGGTTGTTCCAAGAACACTAGTATCAGTTGTTTTGTGGGGGTGAGTTTGGGAAGCAGAATGTCCAAATGGCCACATACAGGAAAATCAGAGATCTGGGGATTTGGCAAGGATCAGAGTGAGATAATTATAAACGAGACTTTCCACCTTTCCTCATGAACTCCCAAATTACCTCTGGACACTCACAGGTCCCCTGGCTTCTTCTCTTATTCTTTCTCTTATTTTCTCCTCTGGCCTTTCTGCTCTGCCCAAGCAAGCCCAGGGATCTTTCCAGAACTGAAAATCCGCTCCGTCGCTCCCCAGGGAGAGCCTTCAGGGCTCCATCCCCTGACCCAAACTCAAGCTGCTGGTGACCGGCAGGGCCCTCCCTCCGCCCTGCCCCTGCTCACCACCCCACAGTGCCCAGTGTTCCCCCACTCCCTGGGCCACACCATCCCCTCGGCGGAAGGGGGTTGGAGGTGCACCAACCCGGGCTCCTTCCCTCTCAACCTGCACCAGTCGGTGCAAATGCAAGGCCTCCTGAGAAAAGCCTCCCTCCCTGCTCTGTCTCCTTTATCCTTTTTTAAATTTTAATTTTATTTATTTATTTGACAGAGAGAGAGAGATCACAGGTAGGCAGAGAGGCAGGCAGAGAGGCAGGCAGAGAGAGAGGAGGAAGCAGGCTCCCTGCTGAGCAGAGACCCGGACTCGGGACTCGATCCCAGGACCCTGAGATCATGACCTGAGCCGAAGGCAGAGGCTTTAACCCACTGAGCCACCCAGGCACCCCTCCTTTATCCTCTTTTTAACATTTTAACTTACAAAGCATTTTCTCATACTTTACCTCCTTAAATTCTCCCGAGAACCCAGTGAGTAGATATTATCCTCGCTATCGCACAGAAGGAAAGCTTCCAGGCTGTGCCCAGCCCAGGTGCGTTGGGCTGGCGAGCGAGCTGCCAGGCAGGCCCTTGGATGTGAACACCGCCCTCCCCACAGCAGGCCCGCTGGTGAGCAAGGTGGGAGTCCCGTCCTCGTTCCACAGCCTCCTACTACAGGGCACACATCCCTCTTGAACTTGGTCCTTGGGAATTCAGACGGGGCCTTTGCAGCTTCCAGGAACACGAATGCAATTTCCAGTGCACTTCGAACTGTGAAGGCTGGCACTAATGTCGCTTGTGTTTATTTATGTGCCCTCCAGTGCCTACATACAAAAAACTTCCCGAGAACGTGCAGCCCAGATTTCTCGAAGACGAAGGCCTTTATATTGGGGCAAGACCAGAGGTGCCCCGCGCCTGTCAGAACATCATGGAGAACAGGCTGCTGACGCAGGAGCCCGTAAGCAGCCCAGTCCCCCCGTAGCCCCCGGGCATCTCCCGGGTCAGAGCGGCAGTCACCACACCCTCACGCTCATGTCTTCCTGTCTACAGACAATGGTTCAGATTTTTTTTTTTTAATTTGTCTGTCAGTACATTTGATGATCCTCAAACCACATACCCTCTCCCCTGCTCAAAAAGCCCATCTTCTACCAGTCGGGCTTGGGATTCTCCTGCTGAGTCAGATGCTGGTGACTTTTTCACGATGCACAGAAACGTTTAATTCTCCGCAGACTGAACATTTGCAGTTGTATTTCTCCTACGTTTTTTTTTCTCTAATTTTCAATGAATAGAAATACATTTTTTAAGCAATCCTGTAAGCTTTCTGTTATGCTTTTTTTGGAGGGGAGTGAGGACTATTTCTTAAATTAGTTAGTTGCTAACACCCCATTCCAGCTGCTAATGGAAATGAGGCTTTTAAAGATCCATCGGGACAGGGGAAGGTGCATGGAATGTGTGTGTCGACCCAGAGTTTTCTGGCAAATGTTGTTTATTTTGTAAACCACTTTCTATCTGGTTAAAAGAAAATGGTGTTCTTCCTTCTGCTTGATCTGCAGGGAAGGAAGTGGTTTGGAGATGACGGGAGAATCCTGGCCCTGCCAAACCCCACCAAGGGGTTTCCTTCCAGACCAACGATGCTGACGCAGGAGCAAGACGTTAAGGCAGAACTTGAAACCTTGTATAAAAAGGTAAGCCCACCTCCCCATTTTTAGTACATGAAGGTGCTTCACAGCGCTTTGCTCTTCCAGTAGCTTGGGGTACTAAATTCATAACATTCCACCTTGGTGGTGGTTCTGTTTTTTAAGTTCACTACCTTACACACAAAGAACTAGCAGCTGCGTTACGTAAGAGCCAGTCTGCTGCGCTCACCTAACCCTTTCTTAAACAAGGACTGTGTTCCCACGTGGCAATGGCTAAGTCAGTGACTTTGTTTGCATATCCAAGTTAGCCGGCCTTATTGTCCTTCTTTTCCTCTGCCATCTCACAGATGCTGCAGGATTATTTCCCACTCCTTGTCTCTTTATTATGTAACTGGAGATTTTCTCTTTTCTCTTAAAACTTTATTTCAAAATAGAGAGAGTGCACCAGCAGAGGGAGGGGGAGAGGGAAAGGGAGAGAGAGAATCTCAAGCAGACTCCCCACTGAGTGTGGAGCCCGAGGGGCCTCGATCCCACAACCCTGAGATCGTGACCTTAGTCAAAATCAAGGGTCGGCTGTTTAACTGACGGAGCCATCCAGGTTCCCCCAACTGGAGATTTGCTATCCCTGGAAATCCTTTTTACAGTGTTTTCTGAAGGTCTGGTACCAAACTGCTCTAAGTCCAGGCACTAACACTCGTTAGGCAGACTCGGCCCCTAATCTCTCTGTGCTGCAATTTCTTCATCTGTAAAATGGACATAATAATAGCATGTACGTCCTGGGATAGTCGTGCAGATGGGTGGAGGTCATACATTCGAGTGCTTGGAACCAAGCTCAGGGAGTGCTGGCTAGTGTTCAACAGACACAGTTGCCTGCCTTAGTGTTTAATTGTATTGCTTTTCCTTTCCTGAGCTGCTGAGAAAAGATCACCTCCTTCCGAAACCCAGGAAATTTTATATTTGTAATATTTCAGCACAGATAAAGTGAAACAGAATGAGGAGAGTTAATGATCATTCTGGAAAGCAGGCTTCCCAACAGAGAAAACACAGGTGCAAATCAGAGCATCTGATGCTGCATGTCCTGCCAACAACTACTTCGTGGCATTGGGCCAGTCCCTTTACATCTGTGCCCATTTCCTGGGTTGAAAAATAGGAACAATCATAATCTTCTCTACCTCAGGGGAGCATTGGGAGTATTAAGATGATGTCACTGTAGGCCCCTTTTAAATTGTGAATTTCTATGAAATTTGTTATTACAGATAAGTATTAATGAGTGGCTACTTTGGGGCACCTGGGTGGCTCAGTCATTAAGCATGTGCCTTCGGCTCAGGTCGTGATCCCAGGGTCCTGGGATTGAGCCCTACATCGGGCTCCCTGCTCAGCAGGAAGCCTGCTTCTCCCTCTCCCACTCCCCCTGCTTGTGTTCTCTCTCTCACCGTCTCTCTCTCTGTCAAATAAATAAATAAAATCTTAAAAAATAAATAAGTGGCTACTTTGTGCAAAAACATGATCATGGGAATAGATGATCACAAAACAAACATAAACCCAAGTCACAGTCCATGAGGGATTTGTCATCTGTTTGCTTACATGACAGATATGTGATATAATTGCTGATCGAGACAGTCATCCCCTTGTGCACATATCCGGTAATACATCAGTCTTCCTTCACCGTCCATCCTTTTCAGCAGGCTGCACTGATATAATGAGGCACTAAATTACGGGTTACAGTGAGAAAACAAAAGAGTAAGTACTATGCTGAGTTGGGTATTAAGGGAGCCAATTAATCTTATCTCTCTGCCTCAGAAGCTGTGAGCTAGTTGGGAAATGCACGGGGGTCAGAGAGGGATGCAGAGATCAGTCGCACTAAGGCTGAAACTGGACAGCAGAAGGCGCTGGAACACAGGACCAGATGGGAGATCTTCCCATCTTGTGTGCAGAAATGCGGAGGGAGAGAAGGAGAATGTCCCACTCAGAGGGGCTGGTTGTCCGGCATCACAGAGCAAAAGAATTTAGAGAAGAGGGAAGAACCAAAGGGACTGGAGACTCCCAAGGTCATTTCCTAGAGGGTCAGTCTTTGGACATAGCAAAGTGGGAAGGATATATTTGAGTGCGTGAGAAGGATGCAGAAGGGTTTAAATTAGAAGGAGGGGGTACTATTCCCTCTGTGTGTTCCCCCTTGCACGTGACCTGTTACATTCACTGTGGACTCGTACACCTCAGGCTTTCTTGGGGAATGTGCTTGTGGAAACTTCCAGTGATTCAAAACATAATGCATCTCTTTCTGGATTAATATTTTCACAGTTTTTTTACTAACTTTTACCTTTTCCTGCATTTACTCAGATCTGTCCAATGTCAAAACCCATGTTTTTTCCACTGTTCCTTGTAAGAGACTTTCCTTTAAGAAAAAAAGTTAAATGCATATGGCCTATATTTTTAGTCTTATGTCCAAACAGACTTTCTGTCTGGGAGTTTTGATATGATCCAGGAACACAGAAGGGGATGAATGGGCGAGAGGGCTTCCCTGATAGCTTATTAATGTATCTCCTCTCTTCCTCCCCCACCACGAGCCTGAAAGTGACTGAAGGCAAAGATGGGGTTTTCTTCTTCTTTTAACCATAGCACTGAGTAGGAGGCTGGCACATAGGGACACCTCGATCAAAGTACAAATTGAATGTTACTAAAATGATTCAGCTGAGCTGAATGTCTCTACAAGAGACTCCCTCCTTATTCCTCTCTTCAGCTGTCTCTCCTGCAGAATCATGGCTTTCCTGGGCTCTGGTTTAACCCCGGAATCCCAGTGACAGAAAACCAAGTCAGGGTGCTGGACCAGGAGTCCGCAATTCCCTGGGCCATTAATGGTGAATTGTTGCCTCAGAGCTCTCAGGCTCGAAGCTAACCCAGCAGGACTGACCAAACCCATCCCCGACCAGTAGTTTGTAAAAGTGGAATTTCTACTCTTCCTAAATTAAGACCTTTGTGAGAGACCATTAAAAGTAGAGAAATACAAAAAGAGAGTCTGTATCGTGCAAAGAACAAAGTTAAACGTCAAATGAGAAAGAATGCAATTGAGTACCTCTTAAGAAGGAACTATTCCAAAACTTAAAAAATAGAAATGCCAAGGGGACATTGCGCATCAGACATAAACAATATAAAATGCAGTTCGCCTAATCCTGATGGCAAAGTAGGGTCAGGGTTGTTGAAAGCAATCCCAACAGCCTCCCTCCTGCCTCTTTTCCTCCTTCTCTCCCTTCCTGTCTTCCTCCATTCCTTCCTTCCGTCTTTCCTTCCTTCCTTCTTTTATTTTTATTCTTTCATCCTTAACTAAAAGTCTGCTATAGTCTCAGTTGTCCTAAACTCAGAGAATATAGAGGTAGCAATATTCAAACATGGCCTTAGACTGTCCCTAGTGTGGGTAGACAAAAATGTCAGGTGTTACAAATTCTGTCAGGGGGCCCCTGGCTGGCTCAGTCTGTAGAGCATGTGACTCTTGATCTCAGGTCATGAGTTTGTACCCCATGCTGGACACAGAGTTTACATTTTTTAAAAAATTAAAGATTCTGTGATTCGAAGTCGGCATGACATTCGTAGGAGCCTCCCCTTTGCAAAACTGCTTACCATTTTGAGGAATTTACCATGATTCCAACCTCCTTGTTAATTACCACTTGGTTAGATTACCTCTTCCCTCTTCACCATTCTCACTAATGTTTCACAGAGCATTGGTCACCTACTATGTTATAAGCACTGTATTTCCCAACACTCTTTGGTTTACAAATGATAAAAACTGAAGCAAACCAGTGGAAGTAAAGAGAGAATTTGGTGGTCCCTAAAACTGGGAAGGATCTGGAGATAAATCATAAAAATGAAGAAGAGACTTTGGGAACCAGGACCTCGGTGGCTGTCTCTCTCTCTACCTCTCTTTTCTCTGGTTCTCTTGAATGTTCACTAGTTTCATTCCCTCTGATTGCCAACCGACCAGAATTCTCCATGTGGTAGGAGATATAGCCCTTGATAATCTAAGCTTAAAAACTCCAGGGGAAAGGATTCTATCTTTTGCTCCAAGATTCACATTATCCATAGCAAGGACAAACTGGGCAATTGTAAGTGAGACATGTGACCCTCACCTCATGCCCAGAAGATGGGAATGAGAAAGCTTCCAGAGAGGACCAGAAAACAGCCACAGAATCTCGAGCAAGCTCTGGGCCGGATTCACACTCTGTTCCTGTTATTTTCCCAGGGAAAATATAGAGACTTGTATTTTAATCCCACCAATGATTATTCTTTTTCTGTACAAGTCTTATTTTTTATTTTTTTAAAGATTTATTTATTTTAGAGAGAGTGTGTGAGCAAGGGGAGGGGTAGAAGGAGAGAGAAGAGAGAGAAACAGACCCCCTGATGAGGGCAGAGCCCAATGAAGGGCTCGATCCCAGGATCCCAATATCATGACCTGAGCCAAAACCAAGTGTCAGTCACTCAACGGACTGAGCCACCCAGGCACCCCTCTACAGCTTTTAAATTTCTTTCTCCATTGGCATGCATCTCTACACATGCTGAGAACATTAGTAGATAATCCATTTGCATCACCTCTGATAGTTTTGGGTTTTGGTTTTCAGTTGAAAAATGAAGAATCAAATCAATTTCAAGGTTAAAGTAATATGTTCTATAAATATCATTTATTCTTAGAAGAAATTATTTCCACTATTTTCATGATCATTCTCAGTAGATAGTAAAAGAAAATAAATATAACAAAAAGAAAGACATGGAACCATCTTTCTCTCTTATAGGAAAAGAGTTGGGCTCTTTTGAGCAGTCTAGCCAAGTGACCACAAGGGTTCTGAAAGCTTATTTTACGTGGTTGAGCTGAGCCTAAGGCAGAGACCACCAGCAATCATTTGACCATGGCTAATGCAGATTTGGGGAAGGATAAATGAAGTACAGGTGTCCCGGGTACATTTCAGGTAAATTCAACCACGCTACCCACATTACTTACTCATACCAAGAAGAGTACAAGACAGAACCTGAGAGCCACACCCTGAGTGACCTCATCACTCTGGAACCCCATGGCAAGAGGAAAGGCAAAGCAAGATCCAGCAGGAGCAAAGCAGTTAGAGAGGAATTTTCTATTAAATCTATAGAATGATGTTAATTGTACATGTCTTTGTGAGGTGGAAATTTTATAATTAATCTCAGCAGTCTGGGTGATCATAAGACATATAGTGGCCACATGCAGATGAAAAACCTCTAACACGGGGGGCACCTGGGTGGCTCAGTCAGTTGTGTGTCCAACTCTTGACTTTAGCTCAGGTCATGATGTCAGGGTCATGGGACTAAGCCCTGTGTCAGCCGGGGATGCTGGGCATGGAGCCTTCTTGGGATTTTGTCCCTCTCCCTCTACCCAATCCCAACCCCCACTCACCCTCTCTTAAAAAAAAAAAAAAAAAAAAAACTTCTAACACAAATGTGGGTTATAATTGAATACTGTTATCCGGATAAAAGAGAAAATAAATTATGCCCTCCATTGTGGCAGTCTGAAGTGTAAGGATGTTAATGATCAGAACTGGGACTTTTATAAGACATGAAATATCAGTAGAATGTGATCCCAACTAGGGTGGTCTTCCCTCCCTATAAATGGAAATGGAGACTCGACTCAGCATATTCTAGAAGGTACTGAGATAGAGTCAGTCCATTCCTATTCAAGCCTACCATTTGTAAACACATCCCAGTTTTAGAAGGACATTTTTTTTAAGCAAAAAAATCTCTTGGTCTCGTCAAAGACAGACTGAATGTTATAGGAGAAAACACATTTTTTTTTAAGATTTTATTTATTTATATGACAGAGAGAGATTACAAGTAGGCAGAGAGAGAGGAGGAAGCAGGCCCCCTGCTGAGCAGAGAGCCCGATGCGGGCCTCGATCCCAGGACCCTGAGATCATGACCTGAGCCGAAGGCAAAGGCTTTAACCCACTGAGCCACCCAGGCACCCAGAAAACACATTATTTTATTAAAATAAATGAACATGCACTGTGTTGAAGTCCTATAGGAAATCATTAGTCCTAACTATACATTACTAGCCTACTGATCTGGGGGGAGGTGGGAAATATGAAATGGAATGGCTAAAAAAAATAAACTCATATATTTCTACTTGTGGGTCCTGGTGCAACTGGCTGTTGTTCCATCGCACATTAACTCATCATTATCCAGTGAGTGCTTTAACTGGGCCTCCCCCATACTCTGTTCTCTTTAACAGGCAGTAAAATATGTCCACAAAAGTCAGCACATGATTGGATCTGGAGACCCCCCTGGAAATTTTCAACTGGACATTGATATTTCAGGGTTAATCTTCACTCATCATCCCTGTTTTAGCCGAGAGCATGTTTTGGCAGCCAAGCTGGCCCAATTATACGACCAGTACCTTGCAAGACACCAGAGAAACAAGGCAAAATTCCTCACTGATAAGGTACATTCCTCCATTCTTACTGTGGATGGGGTTGATTCTTCTGGTGAGCCCAAGCAACGAAAACACCAGTCTGTAGCGAATGTTCATGAACCTCTTCATGTGTGCAAATTCAGTGGCTCACGCTTGGCTTAAAGAGAAAGGTTTGTTCAAACAGTGCACGTAATCTCACCTACCAGGAAGTGGGCTTTTAAAGGAAGATACGTAGCTGTGTCTGGCTTGCGTGACCTCAGGTGCTGAGACCATGCATGGCTTGAGAATCTCTCTGTCCTTAGAGACGTTCTCATCTTTACGTGTAATTTGCCATAATGTGGTACCCAAACACAAGTCAGTTGTTTCCAGTGATGCTCAAAGAAATGGCACTTACTTCCAATGTGATGCCAACCCATGGGATTTTCTAGAGTAATTTTGACTATGGGCAATTTTAGTCCCACACCCTGACTTTAAAACCTATTGCCCAAACAAGAGATAATGCTCCATTACCTCTTTTTGAGTCTGTAGGTTTATGATCTATCCCAAAAATATCCCTGTATATCCAGGACCCAGAAAGAGCCACTGTTAGCCTTGAAAGAAACCTTATTTCCGAGACACACACATAAAAGCAACACTTGTGATGAGCAACGTAATTATCTGGGCTGCAGAACAAGGAAGGACATACCCTGTCCTTTGTTGCTCCTTTTCTTTTCTAAGAGCAGAAGAAAGAGCTCTCTGTTGGAGTTTCTTGCGGTGAAAGTGTGGGAACAGCTGGATGCTTGCACATCCATTCACAGCTTTGCTGGCATCGTTTTTGCCCTGGCGAAGTGGGTGGTTCAAGGCATGTAATTTGCAGTAAGTGGTAGAGTTTCTAACTCAAGACCTGTATCCATATTTTTTTAAGCTCCAAGCGCTAAGAAATGCAGTTCAGACAGGACTTAATCCAGCAAAACCTCAGAAATCTCTTGATACAACCCAAAAAGCCATCAATGAGTATAAATCTGAAATTCGGTGAGTAAAGTCTGTAATTGTCACTTCTACTTTTTTTGTTCTTGTAGATGCATCCTTGTTGAAAGTTTTTTTTCAGTTTTTCCGAATGCGCTGAATACATGAGATATTAAGCCAAATGAAGTAATGAGATGGATTCACCATATTAACACCCAATTTGAAGTCTGAGAAAAGAATGAGGATATAAGATATAATTTACTCTGCTCATGTAAACGAACACTGCGACAGCCACCACTTTATTATTTTTTTTAAGATTTTATTTATTTATTTGAGAAGAGAGAAGAGAGAGAGCACAAGTGGGGGAGGGAGAAGCAGACTCCCCACTGAGCAGGGAGCCCAGTGTGGGATTCGATCCTAAGACCCTGGGACCATGACCTGAGCTGAAAGCAGACGCTGAACTGACTGAGCCACCCAGGCGCCCCTACAGCTACCAGGTTAGAGGGCAGCCTGACCGTAGGCTAACAAAGTGTGGAAAATGCCCATAAGCTGGGACCCAGAAAATTCTGTTTCCGGTGTGGTACTCTAAGAGCTACCAGCACGTGTGCACATGGAGACTTGTAGTGTGTCAGGAATTCACAGCATCATTTACAAAAGTAAGGAGGAGCTGGGAATGACCCCATACCAGAATGAGCACATCTGGTACATAGTTTTACGCCGAACATCTGTAGCATGGTTAAATTGACTGAATTAGATCAAATATGGAGAAAAAGAATGTTGAATGAAAACATCCAGGTGTAAGAGGATACTAGCCGTGTGAGACGGCTCATGAACCCTAAAGAATACCCAACACGTGTCTATGGTAGGTACATGCATGTGTGGTACCAACAGAAAAGACACACATGGGGGCATCTGGGTGGCTCATTGGGTTAAGCATCTGCCTTCAGCTCAGGTCGTGGTCCTAGGGTCTTGGGATGGAGGCCCGCATCGGGCTCTCTGCTTGGTGGGGAGCCTGCTTCCTCCTCTCCCTCTGCCTGCCTCTCTGCCTACTTGTGATCTGTCTCTCTCTGTCGAATAAATAAATAAAATCTTTTAAAAAAAGAAAATAGGGACGCGTGAGTGGCTCAGTTCGTTCAGCGGCTGCCTTCAGCTCAGGTCATGATCCCGGGGTCCTGGGATCAAGTTCCGCATCAGGCTTCCTGCTCACCGGGGAGCCTGCTTCTCCCTCTCCCTCTGCCCCTCCCTCTGCTCGTCTCGCTCTCAAATAAATAAAATCTTAAAAAAAAAAAAAAGAAACGAAAGAAGAGTAAAGAAAAGAAGGAAAAGAAAAAAGGAAAGAAAGAAAAGAAAAGAAAAAAGAAAAGAAAAAGAAAACGAAAGACACACATGCCAGTTCCAGGGAGGGAGAGGAGGGAATGTAATCCAAGAGGTCTTCAAATGCAACTATAACATTTAAGACAAGACCAAAAGCCCTGAGTACATGTGACAAACTGTGTACAAGTGTCCCAATAATTTACGACATGGACTTTTCTATTTCTTAGAATTTTTCGTAATTAAAATTCAGAAGTTAAAACCCTGATTGTTGCCAAACAGTAAGGAAATACCTAATGTAGAAGGTATCTTCTGGAGCCCCATCCCTCGGGGGAAATCGTGGTAACAGATTGTTGCTGGTTCTTCCACATGGGTGTTCAGCCGTGTGTGTATACTCACGCCTACATACACAGATGCGTTCGTGTGTATATTTTTTTAAGGAAGCATATTGCATTTACCATTTCACAACTGGCTTTTCTATGTAAAAAACATCCCAAACCTTTTCCTTTTATACTACATCTAGGTCTGCATCATTATTTATTTTTAAATATTTATTTATTTTAGAGAAAGAGCATGTGCACAGATGCGTGCCCACGAGCATGGCAGGGAGCAGAGGGGTAGGGAGGGAAAATCACAACCAAACTCCCTGCTGAGCAGCAAAGCCTGACCTGGGGCTCGATCCCAAGACCCTGAGATCACGACCTGAGCCAACACTAAGAGTCAGATGCTTAGCCAACTGCACCACCCAGGCACCCCTGTATCATTATTTAAAGGCTGACATTATAGAGATGTTTTGTTCCCTGTTGATAGGCGTTTGTATTATTCCTATTTTTTTATTACAGAAACTGCACTCTAATTGACATTCCTGTGTGCATGAGTGTTTCCACAGAATGAATTCTTAGAACAGGAATTCATAAATCAAGGACTTTAAATGTATACTTTTCTTTTTACAGTCTAGCCCAGAGTTGGAAATTCCTCCAGCAAAGTGGAAATTAGTGATATTGAGATACTGTCACTGCAAAAGTATGAAGAGTATGTTTTAAAAGGAAAATTCTTATTTAGTCTTTTTTTTTTTTAAAGCCCACAGTGCAGCCTCCTTGTGAAAATAATTCTTGCTTGAGCACACATTGGGTAAGAAAAATGACAAAAAGCTTTCCCGAATACAGTAGTGGTTTATAGGACTCGTATTTATTCTTCAGTGTTTGAAAACTAGCAGAATCGTGCGAGAGATGGACAGATCATGCAGGGGGGCCCCGTGGACCCCCTGGGCCCCCAGACTCAGGGCGGTCTTTCCGCGGCCCCTGGAGATGAACGCCTCTGCGATCCAGCGTGTCGGGCCCGTAAGAGAGTGGGTTTTAGCCTTTTCCTGACATTTCACTGTCGTTAAAACAAATGTAAGCAGATGGTCTGCTCCCGGCCGCCCCTGGCTGCCCCTGACCCGGGTCCCTGTGAGCCCCCGCTGGGCATCTGCGGAGTCCCTGGCAGGGGCAGCTCACCTCGGGCCCCCGGCGCGTCAGTCATTCTCCATCTTATCTTCTGTCAGTGGCCTCCCGACCTCATCGCCTGTCCCCGGAACGGGAGCAGCGACATCAGGAAGGCAGCACGGGTGTCGGTGCAAGATTGGGAAACAGCGCATTTAACTCTCTACTGGGTCTTTACCCTCAGACCTGCTCAAACTTGAACGAATAAAAATATGACTCTAGATCCCCATCTGGCTGCCACTTTCTCTCTGTATTTTCCGTCACAGCCAAACGTGGGGAAAACACGAGCATTCTTGCTGCTCTACTCCTTCGCCTCCCGTTCACTCGAGCCTGTCCTCATCTGCCCACCCACCTTTCCTCGGAGGCTGACCTTGCCACAGGCGCTGTGCACCTGCACCCTGCCGAGCCCCTCCTGCTACCTGGCCTCTTGACAGCAAGGCGCATGTCACCAGAGGGGCCTGGTGTGACATATTTCTCCCCTTCCCGTCCCTACGCCACCCTCTCTTGGATGGCTGCAGCCCTCTCCTGCCCCTGTCCTTCCCACTGCCCTTTGTCCGCTTCTTCTCCTCTGCCCAGCTTCCAAAGGTTCCGAGTTCCTCACAAGTATTCCTATTTGCTTTCTTGATTAATCTGCATTTCCTCCTGAGATTTGAATCCAGTCCTGCGGTTGGAAAGGTCATCCAGAAGCCAGTGGCTCCCAGAACTTCACCTCTGGGTTGGAACTCCCTTCCACGCCCCGGACCCCCTCTGCACCAGCTTTCAAAAACCGGTCACCTAACCCGTTGAGCAAAGCTGCCTTTTCCTTTTCCTCTAGAGCCCTGACCGTGATTTGTCATTACATTTTCTTTTGTGATGCTTTCTTCTTGAGCTCAGATGTCAAATGTTTCTTGCTAAGAGTTCTTTTTTAGCATTTCTGAGAAACTATTTTGTCAAGTACTAGAAAAGGAAATAGAAAATATGTCAGAAAGCCTTAAGGTGTCACATAACTCAGTAAAATAATATTATATTGAACTTTTTTCAAAAGGAGGCAGAGGAGGCAGCAGCGAAAGGCCTAAGAGAAGAATAGACCACTTGGTACAGCTAACGTTTGTAGACCACTTACCAGATGTCAGGCATGGTTCTAGTATTAACTCTTACTCCTCTCAACAACCCTGTGAAGTATATTCTATTAGCGTCCCGAGTTTACAGATGAGGCATGGAGAAGTTAAGTTGTTGGGCCGAGGCCAGCCTCCAAATAATAGAACCAGGATTTCAACCTACAGAGTCTGATTCCAACATCTGTGCCCTTAACCACCTGCCTCACTGCTTGTCAAGAAGGACATTTCTCGGGGCTCCTGGGTGGCTCCATCGGTTAAGCACCTGACTTTGGTTCAGGTCATGATCTCAGGGTCCTGGCATCGAGCCCCTCCTTGGGCTCCCTGCTCAGTAGGGAGTCTGCTTCTCCCTCTGCCCCTCCCCACTGCTTGTGCTCACTCACTCTCTCTCAAATAAATAAATAAAATATTTTTAAAAAAGAAGAAGAAGATGATGATGATGAAGGAGAATGTTTCTTAATTCATTGCTTTCTTGCTTCTGTGAGGTCTTCAGAGAGTCCCAAATCTTGGCCATCCAGCCGCTAACTGGCTGTCGTCTCCCACCATCTTCCTTTTCCAGAGCCAGCAGTTGAATGATCAGAAACCTAGGCCTCTGAGCCTCTCGGTACCACCTCCACAGGCTGAGTCATCACAAGTACAGCCTCCATACTCGGGCCTTCCTTCTGGAGGTCGGGAGGTGCTAATTCATGAGACCCTGCCTCCGTGGTGTCTGAGGGCACTCTCTTAGGCAAATCTAATATTGTATGTCGTTGTCAATTACCTGTGTGTCTGACTCCTGGGCTAAATGGTAAATTCCTTGAGGACAGAGACACCTCCAATCTCCTAGACATTTCTGAATCACCTGGAGTGATACCTGGTATTTGCTCAAGAAAAGAAAAATTGTCTAATTAAGTAATTAATTAACAGCATAATAGAGTACATTTGGGTTTTAGATTGGACTGTCATTCATAAGAGAGCTTAAAATAAGGCATTAAATAATTCCCACACTTTAAATAATAGAAATAAACATGAAAGCATTTCCATCATTCACCAAGCATTTGGTGCCTCTTCAAATCAACCTGAAATATTGTTAATCTAGTTAGAAAACTTTCCCAGGCAGGCAGTGACATTACTTCATCTCCTAAGTGTAGAACTTGTAGTTTGTGTTAACAGAGATGGACTTTAATATGTTTGTTGTTAACTAGGACAACAACTTACTTTCCTATGTGTACAATAATTTAGTCCATGAGAATTGAGTTTACTGGGCCTCTTATTCTTACAACTTCAAAGGTAGCTGTTTGCCTAAGGGTACATAGTATTAATAAGAAGTTTAGAAGGTAATTTAGTTTAATTGAAGTCAGATTCACCTAGGGAAAACAAAATCAAATAACATCTTGAAACACATAGGGATCTTATTGTCTTCAAACTTCCATCTGTATCTTTGGATTTCTACCACTTGAGGAGTATTATAGGTGTCAAATTAAATATACAATTGCTACAGAATTATTAGTTTCTTCTTTTTATTTGCAAACCCAACTAAATGACTTTTTTTAAAAAATTTTAGTACCTTTTTTTAATTGTGTTATGTTAGTCACCATACATCATTAGCTTTTGATATGTATAAATAATATAATAATAATAATATTCTGTCTTCTAGGCAAACAAGAAAACTGCGCGACACTGAACAAGAAAAAGATCGAATGTTGCTCAAAACCATTATAAAAGTTTGGAAGGAGATGAAATCCCTTCGAGAATTTCAGAGGTTTACGAATACACCCTTGAAACTTGTTTTGAGAAAGTAAGCTTTTATCAAAAGTTTTATTGGGCTATATATGCATAGAGAAAATGAATAAAACATGGATATGGCTTAAAAATAATTAGGAATAAATAATTAACAAATAATAATAACAACTAAGAAAATGAATAAATAATGATGTGACCACTCCCTAGGTTGAGAAATAGGACATTCCCAGTACCTGGGCAGCCCCCATGTTCCTAACCCCAACGACTTCCCCCTCCGTCCCAGAAGTAACCATTTCCCAGGTTTTCTGGGGTTTTTTTAGATTTTATTTATTTATTTGAGTGAGAGAGAGCATGAGAGAGGAGAAGGTCAGAGGGAGAAGCAGACTCCCCGTGGAGCTGGGAGCCCGATGGGGGACTCGATCCCAGGACTCCGGGATCATGACCTGAGCTGAAGGTAGTCGCTTAACCAACTGAGCCACCCAGGCTCCCCCCCCCCCAGATTTTTATGATCAGCATTTCCTTGTTTCTATGTACAGGTTTGCCATCTATGTGTAATTCCTAAGAAAAGGTAGTTTAATATCACCTATATGTGACGTATCCAGAAACGGAACAGGTTTTGTGTAGTCTTTAGTGTGTTCTTCATGACTATGTGAGATTCATTTACTTAATATCACATGGCTCGCTGGAGTTTATTTATTTTCTTTGTTTATAATACTTCATTATACAAATATAACAAAGTCTGCCCATTTCACTGTTGACAGACCTTTGAGTTGCTTCTGTTTTTCAGCTTACAGACAACGCTGCCATAGGGATCCTTCTAAGTGTGTTTTACGGTGCACGTGCCTAAGCTTTCCCCGAAATATACCTGGAAGCGAAATTGTTGTGTCTTAGGGGATGGGCTTCTTTGATACCCACAGGCCAAGGCCAGACGCTTTTCCGGAGTGGTTGTGCCGATTTATACTTTGACCGGTGTTCCTGTGGATCCCTGTCACCCAAACCATCCATGTCACCTGCTGTTGTCCCACGTTCTACTTTGCTTGGCCTTATATCGCCCATTCAAGAATTGGCCATTTGGATTTCCTCTGTCTGTTCAAGGCTTCTGTGGAATTTTGAACTGGACTGTTTGTCCATGTTTCCTTTTCATAATTGGTGGGAGTTTGGCGTATGTCCTGGACAGGGGGCCTTTTTGATGATGTGTGGATACCCTCGGGCATCTGTAGTTGACTCTTTACTCCCTTTGCTGCTTTTTGAGGATAAAAATTCTTAATTTTAAGCAGATAAAATATGTTCATCTTTTCTTTTATGATCAATGCTTTCTGCTGCCGCTTTAGAAGTCCTTCCCCTGAGTCAAGTAGATATTCTACACTATTGTCTCCATAATCTTTATAGTTTTATCTTCCTCATTCATCTTTGGTCCACTTGGAATTGGTCTCTGTGTGCGGTGTGGAGAAAATATGCTTGGATAACATTTATGCTACGTAATTCCCTAGACTTTGATACATGACTCAGAGGAGAGTTATCACAACAAAACCATATTCTTCTATTAAGTAAAGAGCATGTCTGCTACTGGTGTTGGTCCCTTCCTGATGGTTTCTTCAGAGTAAGTGCTGTGCTGTACATCATCATGAAAAGTAATAAATGTGGGCAGTTATCAGATATTTTGCTTTGAAGACAGCCCTATTTTAGCCAAAGATAGCTGCAGGTTGAAATTTTCTTTTAGGCTTGTAATTTTCATAAGACTCGGAAAACTTCCTACAGTTCCCAGGACAAACACAAGATCATGCTTTCTGAGAGCAGGGGCCAGGTCACCATTGGATCTCTGGTCCCAAACAGAGCACCTGCCACTCGGTATCTGCTCAGTTAATATTAGCTGATGAAAAACAAATTCAAACAGTCTGTCCCAAAGAAACCACAGGTGTCTCCCAGAAATTCCAGTGTTTCAGCTTCCAAATTCCATCTCCCAGGCTACCTCTTCCACCCAGAAGCAGAACATAAATATTTACCTGTTTACTCTTTCCTCCTTCTTTCAGTTTAGAATAAACTAAACTTTATAGGAAATTTACCCTCAAGGTCACCTGTAGGTGATACTTTTTGTGATCCTTAACACCCCTTCTTCCCATAAGTAGCTGCCTCCTGACTTCTTTTGGAGTGCCCTTCTTCACACTCTTGATTCACCTAGCCACTTTACGATACAACATAAATTCTTCCCTGCAAGAGTCATCAAATTTCCACTAGTTTACGTATGCCTCTGGATAACAGGGAGCAAAGCGAATGGGTCTCTCTCTATATGTCAGAGATGGAGCATAATTTATGTGCCGGATTTCTCCGATGTTTATATATTTCCAGCACCATTGTGTTTCCAAAGTGAGGTCTCCAGCAGTACCCTGGAGAGCTGAGTCTGTGCCTTAGGGAACTGCTAATTGCTAAACCGCCAGTCCCCATGTGAATGTAAGCAAATTCGTGTCAACCTTAGGCACCTGAATAAGTTTATCCAAAAGGGACAGGAACTGTTGGAGCAGAACCTGCAGGCCAGACTGCACTGATCACGTAAGCCTGGGCAGTGAGCCGCAACAATCCCAAAGGGCTGGGCAGGAGGGAGGAGGGGTTGGGTGTGGTGTGCCTGCCTCCCCCTTCCAGAAGAATCACACGCAGATTCACATTTGTTTAATCTCGGGTGGCTTGGGCCGCTGCATCTTTTAGGGCAGGAGATCTCACAGAACTAATGTCCTACCAAGCACAGGGCAAGAAACACCGCTTTGGGCAGGGCAGAGCTCCTGAAAGAGCGTCAGCAGAATCATCAAAGAAAAACTCAAATTGCCAGTCCAAAGTCAGACTGGTAGTTTCGGGGGCTCAGAAGCAACATAATGAAGTGGTTCCTCAGAGACCTGAAGCACGAATACCCACGATGACCCACTACCCCTGCCGGTTGAGAATCTACAGAGGCCGTGTCTGTACGCTGTCTGGGTCACTTAGGCCAGAGGGGCATCGTTGCTTAGCCATGAATAGCAATCTGTAGCTCATAGTCCAGCTCTTCTACTCACCAACTGTGTGTTCTCGGGCAGGTTCCTTCATCTCTCTGTGCCCCAGTCTCCTCGCATGTAAAACGCTGATGATGATCGTGGTATTGGCCTCGCAGGGTTGAGAGGTAACAGGTGCAAAGCTTTCAGACGAGGACCCGTCACATAGCAAGCCCCACACTGGTGTTTGCTGTTATTACCGCTCTGTTACTTAATGTCAAGAGATAACCAAGGTACTGTGAATTATTTTAAAGGGAAAAAGTGGACCAGGAAGCAGATGAAGAAGCATATGAGGCAGAAATTCAAGCTGAGATCAGTGAGTTGTTGGAAGAGCACAGGGAAGACTATGAACAGAAGACGGAAGCATACAGAGCCGCATACCAGCAGTGGAAAGCCTGGAAGAAAGCCCAGGTTTGGCAAGTCCCTCGGCCTTGAGCAGGGCTGACCTTGGGGACAAGAGGGGTCTGGGAGGCCGCCCCTTGAGGCCGGAGGAGGGAAACGAGAGGCCGACGGGGGCCCCTGCTGGCTCCGCTCTGTCTCCCATGGCAGGTAGGGCATTGATGCTTCTGGGCTTCCCTGGGGAAATGATATAAGTTTGTACACATAACCCTGCAACATTGACTCCAAGCGCAATAAGTAACAGATCAGATGACCTGCCATAGCTATGCCCACAAGCCTTACTTTACTTCCCAGATGTGTCCCTGGCCTCTAGAGCCAATATTAATGATCACCAGAACAGCTAACGTTTTTAAGCTCAGGCATCACCTCAGTTCAACAGCCCTGGGAAGAGCTTCCTGTGATTGTTCCCATTTTGTAGATGAGAAGACAGGCACAGAGAGGTCAAGCAGCTGCTCGAGCACACACAGCTGCTTGAGGCAGAGCTGGGTCGGTATCCAGGTCTAACTGGTTCTGAAGACTGGATGTAAGCAAAACTGCAATATGTCTGCTTGACATGAGATTGCCTTTTACCCAACAGAGGGCCAAGAAGAAGAAAAAGAAGCAAGCTGTCGAAGAACATGGTGATGAGGAGCTGGAGGAGCCGTATCCCGGGGAGGAGCCTGTAAAGCCGGTCCCCCCGGAGCCCACCGACCCGGCGCTGGTAGAGCAGCAGGTGAGGGAGAGGGCAGCCCGCAGCAGGAGAAGGCCTGGGGAGCCCACGCTGGTGCCGGAGCTGAGCCTGGCAGGGAGCATCACTCCCAACGAGCAGTGTCCCAGGTGAGCAGACGCCCCCTGCCTGGCACGTGTGATCAGGAGAATCCTGAGCTCTGTAAATCTGTCTCCAATGGAACTGCATGAGCTTGTAGATATTTGTCCGTATTTTGGTGATTTCACATGGTTCCCCCACCCTGGCCTCCCCACAGACCACTCAGGAGCATGCCGAGGGAAGCCACCTGCAGCAGGTGGTAACTGCATGGCTTTTGATTTGGAGCCTTTGTCTGCAACGTCAGGGTGTCTTCTGTCCCCTGGTAGCTCGTTCTCTGCTCCCCAGGGCGGACACGCAGGTCTGCCCTCGGCTCTTGTTTTAAGCTGCCCCAGAGGCTAGCTTCTCTCTTTGAAGGCCCCCAGAGAGCCTCACAGAGGAACCGTGGACAGCCCCTGCAGCCATCTGAAGCACAGTCTCCAGATTTGATAGAAATACACCTCCAGGGGCGCCTGGGTGGCTCGGTTGTTGAAGCGCCTGACTCTTGATTTAGGCTCAGGTCAAGATCTCAGGGTTGTGAGATCAAGCCCCACATCAGGCTCTACGCTGGGTGTGGAGCCTGCTTAAGATTCTCTCTCTCCCTCTCCCTCTGCCCCTCCCACCCCACACGTGCACTCTCTCTCTCTCTCTCTCTGTCTCTCAAAAAAATTAATGCATTTCTAGTCATTCATATGATGCCTAAGAGAGAAACAATCAGAAGCTTTACCTTATATACACACATCTGTACATATAATAATTCGCTTTACCTTATATACACACATCTGTACATATAATAATTCAGTCACCCTGAGAGATCATTAGGATGTGGGAAATCATTCGAATGTCCATATAAGACTTCCTACAACCTCCTTACTTTCACACTTCTGTTAATGTACCAATGATGTATTTTTTAATTGTGGCTTTTTGTGTGTGTTCTCCCAACTTCATGGCATTCAGGTACTGCACATAAATAAATGGTTCCCCGGCACTGACTTAGCTATTTTCAAGCCACAAATAGCATGCCGTACTAAAAAAATATGAACATCCAGAATACGTGATTACACAGTGGGGTTTTATTTTTTTCATTACATGGTTTTTTTTTTAAAGGTTTTATTTATTCATTTGAGAGAAAGACAGAGCACAAGCAGTGGGAGCAGCAGGCAGAGAAAAAGGGAGAAGGAGACTCCCTGCTGAGCTGGGAGCCCAACAAGGGGCTCGATCCCAGGACCTGGGGATCATGACCTGAGCCGAAGGCAGACGCTTAACCATCTGAGCCACCCAGGCGCCCCTGATTACCTGTTTTGTTTTTGGTTTTGTTTTTGTTTTTAAAGATTTTATTTATTCATTTGACACAGAGAGAGAGATTACAAGTAGGCAGAGAGGCAGGCAGAGAGAGAGGAGAGAGGAGGAAGCAGGCGCCCCCCTCTGAGCAGAGAGCCTGATGTGGGCCTCGATCCCAGGACCCTGGGATCATGACCTGAGCCGAAGGCAGTGGCTTTAACCCACTGAGCCACCCAGGTGCCCTGATTACCTGTTTTTTTAAAGGGAAAATTTGGGCTAGATTTGGCAGTCTTTTGTCATGAGTCTCATTTTGACTGAGAATATATACCTCAGTCTTAAATTTCTTGGTTTTCACTGGGATCTGGGATTATAACCCAGTTTACCCGAAACCAGTGGTCATGAGCGAGCCTTCTCATCGGGCCATCACGTACGGGGGACCTTGCAGAAGGAGGGGCTGTCTAAGGTCTGTTTGTAGCAGGAGGTTACTGGGAAGAGACCATAAAACAACTGAGTCGAGTCTTCAGGTGTCTTGAATTGTTCCTGAAATTTGGGGTTAAACTCCTTTATAGAAAAAAAGAAGTTGAAGTCGCTGGAGCAATTCTATATCTGGGATGGACCTAAATTACGGAGACGGAAAGAGTTAAAACTACCACAGAATTTAGTGGGTACAAAATTTCTATTCGGGATGCCGAAAATGTTCCAGAGAAGGATAGTGGGATGGATGCATAGCATTGTGAATGTATTTAATGCCCCTGAATTGTCCACTTAAAAATAGTTAAAATTGTTAGTGTCGTGTATATCTCACTATAATTTTTTCTAATTTTTTTAGAGATTTTTTATTATTTATTTGAGAGAGAAAGAGAATGAGCAGGGGGAGGGTCAGAGGAAGAAGCAGGCTCCCAGCTGAGCCAGAAGCCCAGTGCGGGGCTTGATCCCAGGGCGCTGGGATCATGACCTGAGCTGAAGTCAGACTCTTAACCGACTGAGGTGCCCAGGCACCTGTCTCACTGCAATTAAAAAAAAAAAAAAAAAAGACGTCACACTTGAGCGTGCTTTGGATTTTATTTCATTTTTCTAGACGTTCCCTATTCTTACCAAACTTGAGTTGCTATTGAATTAACCAATAACTGGCACTCTGGGTGGCTATTTCTGAAAATATACACGATAAAATCAAAGACGGCTCCTGGGGGTTTCACATTTTTTTTAACTTCCTGGCTATAAGAATGATACGCTTGCCAGGATACCTTTTTTTGGAATCTAAGTGGCCTTTTAAAAAAAGAAACCGTTCTTAATCCCCGGCACGCAATGAGTACTCACCTTTGGAAACTGTTAAAAAAAAAAAAAAAACTTGAATCTTGGAAAAGTGGATTTGACCTGTTACAATATGCTATTACATTTTTAGGATAAAACATCCCACCCAAATATACATCACTACTGTCCCTTACAAATTGGATTCACTGTATTTATAAGGACTATGTTTCCACTTACTTAAAACTTTGGGTACAAACATAAGGCTTCTTGGAAAACAGTTAAGGACACCATACGTAATACAGTGAATGATGCCTGGACAGCCGTTTTTTGGTCCCTGGTGGAATTCTGAGTGCCTCTTTCTTAGTCCATATCGCACTTGGCTCTGTGAAGTTCCTCGGCACCCACGGCTGCTTCAGTGCAGTGGGAGCTCCAGTGACTGCCGGAGTCGGAGTCGTGTCCAGCGTAACTTGTTCTGTTCGGTGTCCATTCCTCAGATGGTCCGATTTTCCCTGGCGAACTACTAACCCCGCTTATGATCGGTCTCACTTTGCAGGGCGGAGGTCTTGCGAAGGGAGGATGTCAAGAGGCGCTCAGTATATCTAAAGGTGATCTTCAATGACAAAGAAGTGTCCAGGACTGACAGTCGGCCACTCGGGGCAGATTTCCGAGTTCACTTTGGACAGATTTTCAATCTGCAAATATTCAACTGGCCAGAGAGTTTAACATTGCAGGTATGCATTTTCATTATAGTCATTGTCCCAAGCATTTTTTGGTGATCACAGGTACGAGATGGTTTTAAGACTTATTTATTTTAGCCAGAAAGAGAGAGAGAGAGTGCACCAGCAGTGGGGAGGGGCAGGGGGAGAGGGAGAAGCAGACTCCGCACTGAGCAGGGAGCCCAAGGGGGCTTGACCTCACTACCCTGAGATCATGACTTGAGCCAAAACCAAGAGTCGGATGCTGAACCGACTGAGCCACCCAGGCCCTCCAGGCACAAGATGGTTTTAAATCATCCATTGGCAACGCTGGTGTCCTGATAGATTTTGAAGGTGAACAGAAGGTCAGCTTCCTCTGGGAGGCACATCTGGCACCTCTGTCCTTACAGTCTTGGCAGAGGGAGAGGTGTTTCCTCCCCGCCTCCTGACGACGCTGGCCACAGTGCTCCCGTGTGTACCTCAAGGTGGGGAAGGGGGATGAGAGGTGGGGGTCCCTGGCTTTTTCAGCACCTCAGTGTTGCTGTCTACCTGCATCCTAGCGTGATAGACCCCAGAAATCAATCCCACCTTAACCATAGGTGGCTATGATGGGATGGCTACAGGTTACAGGATCTCCCCAAAATAAATATCACCACTGATCTAAATCCCACCATTAGCAATAGGTTTATTTGTGCCTGTTTGAGTTTCTTTACGGCTGCTGCAATTAAGCTGCTCAAAGTTGGTGGCTTAAAACAACAGATAGTTATTCTTACACAGCTCTGGAGGCCCTGAGGTCTAAAATTTAGGGGTCAGGAGGGCCATGCTCCCCCCAAAAGCTCTAACAGAGAATCCTTCCTGGCCTCTTCCACTTCTGGTGGCCTTTGGCGTCCCTTGGCTTATAGCGTCCCTCCAGTCTGCCTCCAACTTCATTTGGTCATCTCCCTGTCTCTCTGTGTCCTTTTTTGTCTCTTACAAGGACGTTCTCACTGGACTTAGAGTCAACCATTATCCAGTGTGAGCTCATCTCGATGTTTAATTACATCTATAAAGATTTTATTTCCAAAAAAAGGAAAAAAGAAAAAAAGAATAAGGTCACATTCTGTGGTTCCAGGTAGACAGCAGTTTTTAGAGGACACTGTTTAATCCACTACAGTGTCCAAGCTTGCTGTTCTAATGGTGAATCCTCTCCTAGGATGCTAACAGAATTCTCTTTTATGATATTCTCTTTTATGATATTAATAATATTAATAATTCTCTTTTATGATAGTAATAGGCCTGTTTACTAGGTTGCAAATATCTGGCACACATGCCTTTGCCATCCACCACCCACGTAGTCCACATCCACCATTTATGCATAAATTTCTTGTTCCCATCCAACACCCTTGCAAGAAATGACTATTTATCATGTCTTTCCACTGAGCCTGGAGAGAACTTAAGAATCCTTCTTAACACTGTACTCAAGGCAGCCACTACCTATTGGTTGTAATTGACTTTATCTGCAGGTACCATTACAGCTGTCTCATTATTAAAATAGTTGGGGGTACATGGGTGGCTCAGTCAGTTGAGCATCTGCCTTCGGCTCAGGTAATGATCCCAGGGTCCTGGGATCGAGCCCCACGTTGTGGTCCCTGCTTGGCAGGGAGTCTACTTGTCTCTCTCCCTCTGCCCCTCCACTTGTGCAAATAAATAAATAAAGTCTTTTTTAAAAAATTAAAATAAAATAAAATATTTAAATACTTCTGTACTGGATTCCCCAAATGCTGCCCTGGCCATGTAGACCCCACTTCCAAGATCCCCCAGACCTTCCCACAGTGGGCCAATTAAAGGGTGTGTGAACATGGCTAATGCCTCCAGGACCTTGTTCTCACATACGGCTGACATCTCTTCTGATTGGTTAGCACTTGGCCATGAATATTCTCTGACATTTCGAACATCAATCATTTCCTAGATCTCAGTAGTTAAAAGCCTATTAAAACTAACCGAGGAAGGGTGCCTGGGTGGTTCAGTCAGTTAAGCATCCGACTCTTGATTTCAGCGCAGGTCCTCATCTCAGGGGTGTGGGATGGAGCCCCGTGTCAGGCTCGGCAGTCAAAGCAAAGTCTGCTGAAGATTCTCTCCCTCTCCCTCCATCCCTCCCCTCCCCAACTCGTGCATGCACTCTCTCTCTCTAAAATAAATAAATATAAAAAAATAAAAAGGAGGATTTAAAAAAACTGGTAGAGGAAGTTGGAGACACCTAAGATAGGGAGCCCTTTTGAAATGGGAAGGAAACATAGTAGCAATGCTCAGGATGAGATTAGGGCTGCCAAGCAATGGGACAGGGACCTTACAGGGTCAGCCCTGAGCACCCAAGGTCAACCACTTCAGATGGGGATCGTTCCAGAGACTGCGGCAACTATACCCTGTACCTTTTCATCCGTGATCTGGGGTGGCAAGGGCAAAGGGCAGTCCTCACTTACATGGCACCGCCTGGCAAGACTCAAGCCAGATTCTCTGCCATACTGATAACACCACTGACACCTACACAATTGAAAAAGGTGTTTTGGGGTTTATTTGGTTGGTTGGTGTTTTGTTTTGTTTTTTCAATTTTAGAGCTATCTTGACCCAGTAACTCCTATAATTCTTCAAAACTCCAATTTTTAAGAAAGCGAGTATGTATACTGGAAATTGAAAAAAACATAGAACTTATTTTGCTGCTACCCTGAAAGTTCACTCTGGGCAGGAGGAGAAAGCAAGGACATTTTGTTGACATAAAAAATGGTATTTGAAAGGGGATTGGATTTGGAGGTTTGGTGGAAAACTGAGCTCTCTTAAAGCCTGAAAATTCCCTTTCTGGAGATCATTCGAGGGAAAATAATCTCTGTAAGTTTCTAGTTGCCTCCCCTTGGTTTACAACGCTGTGTGGGCACGGAGGGCGACATTGGGGTGATGCTGCGTGAAGGCGAGGCAGCGGGGTCCCCTAGAGTCACCTGCCACCCTGCGCCGGGAGGTGAGCTGCACCCGTCCACGCTCTTGGGTGTCAGGCTCATGACCACTCTCCCACGCACCTCCTCCGGGCCCCTGCTGACCGCCTGCACCACACTGAGGGCTCCTCTCCCTCTGTCCCCTTAGCAAAGCCACATCTGGGGGGCTCTGGGGTCCTAGGGACTGGGTTGCACCTCATCACCACTCCCTGTGAGCACACTATTATTTGCATCACTTAACTACCATGCACTGTGGATCCAAAGACATAATCCCATTTCAGATATGCTGAGATTTAAAAAATCTGGTACACTAAGACCTGATTAAGAGAGGTGTTTCTATCCAGGGATTCCGTGAGTGAGGAGCTTGGGGTTGGGGGGCGGGGAGGCGGGCAGTGCCCTTCTGTTTGGATGACTACGGGCTTTGGATGGCTTAAATCTGAATGCCTTTGGGATAAGGGTTGCACCCCATTGGTTCCAAAGCCCCACATCTTTGCCACTTTCCACATGAACCCTCCTGCCATGGCCTGAATCCATGTGGCTTTAGCAACAGTTTAAAGAAAGATTTACTGCACACAAAGAACTGCTTAAATTAAGAATAAACCTTGATGGAGGGATGCCTGGGTGGCTCAGTTGGTTAAATGTCTGCCTTTGGCTCAGGTCATGATCCCAGGGTCCTGGGATGGAGCCTGTATTAGGCTCCCTGCTCAGTGGGGAGGCTGCTCATGTGTGCTCTCTCTCACTATCTCTCTGTCTCTCAAATAAATAAATAAAAATCTTAGGAAAAGAAAAAAAATTAAAAACTAGTGGTAGGCACAACTAGAGTGGTGGAATCTCCTAGCTTCTAGTGTACTGTGGAGGAGTCCTTACCCATGGATCTGATCCGAAGCTTCCATAGGAAGCTGTGGTCCCTGGCCGTCACCCCAGACAGCAAGACAGCTCAACTGTGGTGAGCGCTGGACGGAGCGGAGATAGACTGTGAAGATTAACCAATGAGAATTTCACATGACCTTCATTCAGAAGTCCAGACTCTAAAGGATGATGTCAGTATTCTTCTTGGTCAAGCAATTTTGGAAAGTCAAGAAAGCATTGGTTTCATAAAGGCAACAAAATTACTGATGAAAAAAATTCAGTGCATATCATGAAAATAAGAGAGTTTTTCCAGAAGTATGGATATAATCCACGTGCCAAGAAAGATTCCGTGGATGAACAAGAAATAATTGACTCTGAATCAGAGTCCACTAAGCATGAAAATTTTCAGATGCCTGACGTAAAGGACAATCTGTCTGATCCTGCTGTTCCAAACACTTCTGGTTCTGAGAAGTCTACACGGAGTCCACAACTTTCCGATTTTGGACTTGAGCGGTACATGATGTCCCAAGTTCCACCAAACCCTGCACAGGCAGTAAACAACCCTGAGGAAGAGCCAAAAAATGTAATGCCATCTTCTAAACAGTCACCAGTTAAAGTACTAAAACTCCAAAATGTGCTCTAAAGATGGATGATTTTGAGAGTGTAACTCCTAAATTAGGACACTTCAGTATCTCTGACTGTACTGCGTGTTTAAATGAAGATTACACAATGGGACTTAAAAATATGAAGGAGAATAAAAAGGAAGAAGCCGTAGAACCAGAACCAATGACCAGTGATAATTTCTTTGCCATCCCTGGCCTCCAGCAGTTGAAAAAAAAAAAAAATGATGCTGCCTATACAGATTCTCCCTTGGCACCTACATTCTGGACTCCTGGTTTGAAAATTCCTCCTACAAAGAGCAGTACAGCTTTGGGATCCACAAATTATCCATTATCAAAAACAAATAGTTCCTCAAATGATTTGGAAATGAAAGACTGTACATCATTAGTTTTCAATTCAGACAAGTGTTTGGAGAGTTTTGCGGATCCCTCTTCCGTAATTTCTTCTTAGGAGAATCGGCTGAGGACACCTACACCTCCAGAAGTAGCTACCATTCCAGAAGATATTCTCCGGATTTTATCAGAATACAGCTCAAACCTAGCAACTCCAGAAGCCGTGAAAGCCATGCCACCCAGCAAAGGGTTCCTCACTAAATACAAAGGACCAAACATCCGAGGTGTTGGCAACAAAGAAACCTGGTGAAGAGTTTTTTGTCATCCCTGGAATTCAGACTCCCTCATGAGCAGAAATTCCAGTGGATCCATCCATTGCAGAAACTGCACAGAAAGATGAAAGCGCATCTGGACTTACTTTGTTATTCACGTTGCCCTACATCTTCCCCCTTTTTAAAAACCAGCCCATATCAAAGATGAACATGGGGGGAAAAAAAGAATAAAACTCGTTGGAGAAAGTACATAAACACAAACCCCAGAACCCAGCTTGGTGCTCTGCCGTCACCTTCCCTCAATGACGAGGAGCTGCTGGAGGTGCCCACGTGAGTCCTTCCCATACTAGGTCCACAGAATGGGAAAGCGGTCAGTCATTCAGAGTTTGCCCCCTCGTTAGAGATCTGTCCTTGACTCATCCCCCCACCACTCCCTGCAGAGGAAAAGCTGACATGGGGAGACCAAAATTGAGGGGGAAAGCAGATAGAGGGGCGGAGTGACTCAAGGAGAGCAGATGATAATGTGGGATAACATGGCCCGTATGAAGGAGAGGGAGCCCCAGGAGGGGACATCCCACTGAGAACAGCACAAAGGACAGGAGAGAAGGCTCGTCCCCCTCTGGGCAGATGCCCCGAGAGCTCAGACGCCCTGGAAGCCTGTGAGAGCTTCTCAGCTGGGCAGTCCTACATTTTCTGAATTTCCACAGAAGGAAAGACTTCCTCCACCTTCCATGATCACCAGTATTTTATTTCACATATTTTCTGAAATAGAAGGGAAGCCTCCTAACCTCTCTCCTGTTTGCTGTCTTGGATATTAGCTTGCTTGGATGTTGCAATCAAGACAGTTTTTTTAAGTAACATGAAAAAAGGAATTCTCTAAAATATGATGAAATAAATCTTTTAACTAAACAAGCAGAATTCTATCCTGGAATACCAAGAATATATTCACAGGCAATTAGCTTGTCCCAAAGAGCTGACTCATGTAATCTTTTAAATACTCCAAATTTAAAGAGCCTCGGCTAAGTTCTTAAGCTATCTATAGAGATTTGATAAGGGATCAACGCACATATCATAATGGCTCAATGGCATAATTTTTATGATTGAGGAGTAGTTACAGATGAAATTAATTTAAGGGCTATAATATTTCAACTCTCTAGGAATAGAACTGCGCCATTTGGGAATTTTCCATATAATTGCAAGTGTGAGATTAGGGAAGTTTCAAGAATTACTGGCAGCTTTAAGACGGTGAGAAAAATTGCCTTAAACACAACTGTTTATGCCAGCATTATTGAATCCCTAACTTTAGAGCCCAGTGTACTTCAGAAAAAGCTCCGGGATTCTCAAAACTGGAATGCATCAGTTGGAGACCCAACAACCACGCTGTGCTTGTTGGCTGCTTAAGCGCCAGCTGAGTGTCTAATCCTGAGCCAGGCATGTGGTGGAGAACTGGAAGCCCCAGGCCAGAGGGTCCCCATAGCACTGGCTGCCTTGGGGAGCTTTAAGTCCTGCTGGGAGAGGAGGAGGGAGCTCTGGGGAAACAGTACTCAGCTTTTTGGGGATGTCAAGGACCCTCGATGGGAACAGTGTTAAATGCAGGGTTTGATTCCTTGCATATTTTGAACCCTAAGGCTGAAGCCAGGCTTGAGAAGAGCATGCGCACAGGCAGTCCTGTGAAGCAGGAGATAAGGTCAGAGCCAGCACAAGAAGCCAGCGGGGAGGGCAGGGGAGGGGAGGGGAGGGGGCCCAGCACTGGAAGCAGGCAGAAGGAATTAATTGGAACAACGTGGCAACCTTGAAAGGAGGGGTGGACAGCGCTTCGTGGAGGCTGGACCTGCGACGGCACACGAGAGTCAGACCTCCCTCCGAGGGGAGGATGAAGCTGGGCTTCTCTTGGGACAGGGAGCAGGAGCACGCCCAGAGTCCCTCCAGAAAGGTCCTAAAAATCTCCGCTTCTGAGGTCTTGCCCAGACAAATGCTTGGCCTTTCGCAAGAATGAAGTTTGATTCAGAAGTAAAATAGTTTGGGGGCGCCGGGGTGGCTCAGCTGGTTAGGTGTCCGACTCCTGATTCCAGCTCAGGTCATGATCTCAAGGTCACGGGATCGAGCCCCGTGTCAGGCGCCATGCTGGGCATGGAGCCTGCTTAGGATTCTCTCTGTCCCTCTCCCTAAAAAAGGAAGGGAAGGAGGGAGGGAAAGAAAATAATTTTGTGATGCCTACCTCTATTTCTTTATCATTCACATCTGTGTCAGTCATTCGTCTTCCTGACCCCCCAGACTGACAACGACCCCATGGTACTGCTGGGTGGCGCCTACATTTTGTAGCATTATTATTTGTCCGTATGAGTCAGTGCTGTTGAGCTTTCACGTTCCTGGCATGTGGACTGAGATGGAGAATTGTTCCTTTGAACTGAGTTGGCAACTCAAGTTCCCTCCTACGTCTTCTGATCCCTCTGGCTCCCGGCTCGTCTGCAGACCTGCACTGTCAGAGTCGGGGAACGGTCCTGTTGGGAGAAGTGTCTTTGTTGGCCCTTGGCCAGCTCGTTTTCGCGGTGGCTGCTGGTCCTTTGTGGACATTCATCCAAAACATACTTTTTATGCAAACATCTCTATCTATACAACTGCATGATGCTGAGTCAGGCTCCTGAAAGCAGACCCTGGGAGCCACGGGGAGCAGATACCAGGAGGCCCTACGGTGCGCGGAGCACAGGAGCCGGGAGGCCTAGAACAGGGAGAAAGGACCACGGTGGCGGTGGGAGCACAGGGCAGGGGTCCAGGTGAGGCCAGGTACAGGTGAGAAGACGCAGGTTGGACTGGACGAGGGCGCAGGAGAATGGAGAAGATCTCTAGGAAATAACACTTACTGCTTATCTAACCGTAACACCAGGTTCTTCCCCAACGCTGTCTGATGTTATCCTAAAGAAAACCACAGACACCCTTCTTCTCCCGATGAGCTTCAGAGATACTGCGTAACTTTACAACACTGAGTAGGTCAGGAGGCAGAGCAGAATTCAAACCCAAGCCTGTCCGACTCTACATTTCACACTCACTTCACCCTATGAATTGGGTATAACAGTAAAGAAGAGCAAAGTCTAAACTTTGACACATCTCTGCACTTTTGAGAGCTAATCACTATGGGAGAAGTCTTAGAAAAGAACGGCGGGCCTCCCAGCGTGTTGAGTTGTGTGGCTATTTAGTAATATCTAGCGGAACAGTCCCTGAGCATTTAAAATATTGCAGGCACCGTGTTTTGTGTATGAACTCATTCCACCTTCACAGCAGTCCCGTGCTGGCTGTGTTATGGTCCCCGTTACACTGAAATTCAGGGAACTTAAGTACCTGCCCTAACATCACACAGCCAGAAGGCGGCAGGGTCAGCCCTAAGCCCCGAGACCCAGCCCCCAGAACCTGCTCCCACATCCACGCATCATGCTGCACCCACTGGTAGTTTGTCCCTGTGATCCAATGAGTGTCTTTGCACATAGACATTGTGCAAGGCGTGGCAGGGCAAGGGAGACGGAAAGATGAACCTGATGTGTAGACTGAGGTGGGGAAATGACAGGAGGTCCTGGCGACTGAGGTCCAGTGGGGCAGGGGAGAAGAAAGGAAGATGCCAAGGGAAGGCTCCTCTCCCAGAGGCTCAGCAGAAAAGGGAAGGAGGAAAATGGATCAGGGTTTTGACAGGGACTGTGGTTTACTTTAGGGTGTTGATTTGAGCATGTCTGTTCACCATGAGAAAAGCAACCAGTGCAGAAAAGATTGGTGACTTTGGAAATAAAAAGGAGAGGGTAGGGAGAGGGACCAGAGCCCACGGGACACTGGGAGGGGTGGGGTCAAGACGGGACGGGAAGTTCCTTTGGGGCAGACACGAGGACGCAGGAGGTGAGGGTTGAGGACAGGAATGTGTGGGGGTCCCCCTCAGAGGCCCCCCACCCTTTCAGTGAAGGAGAGGAGTCTGTGGGCATTAAGACTAGGAAGGGCTGGATTCAACCCTGAGGGAAGTGGGGACCACTAACAGCCAAGAATATCACAAGCAGCTCCTTGTCTGGATCTAGCTCTACCAAGTACAAACCATGAGACTGCTCTGGTTTGTTCTCTTCCGTTTTAAAATTGGAGAATCGTCATTTTAAACCATGCGATGTAAATTCTACTTCCCAGCAGAATAGTATTTTTTTATCTATCTTAATGTCCCTACATTTCTAAAGTTCATCTCATCTCTACAATTCTAAACACTGTTAGCAGGCAAACCTGCCCCAGATGGTTGAGTTAAAGCAAACAGGATTCCAAAGAGAAGCAATCATCCCAAGCTGGACAAATACGCAAACAAAAACAAAACAAAACCAGGAACAAACTCTTAAATGCAGAGAACAAACTGGTGGTTGCCGCAGGGAGGAGACTGGGGGATAAAAGAAATAGGTAGAGGGCACTAAGGGGTACAGTCTTCCAGTCGTAAAATAAATAGACAAGTCATGGAGATGAAAAATACAGCATAGTCAGTAATACTGTAATAAGGTTGTGTGGTGACAGATAGTGATGGTGCCTATCATGGTGAGCATTGCATAATGTATAGAATTGTCCGATCGCGGGCGCCTGGGTGGCTCAGTCGGTTAAGCCGCTGCTTTCGGCTCAGGTCATGACCCCAGGGTCCTGGGATCGAGTCCCACATCAGGCTCCCTGCTCGGCAGAGAGCCTGCTTCTCTCCCTCTGCCTGCTGCTCTGCCTCCTTGTGCTCTCTATCTCTGTTAAATAAATAAATTAAAAAAAAAAAAGAATTGTTCGATCACTATGTAGGATATCACCTGAAACAAATATAGCATAGTATGCTAATCAAAGTTCAATAGTTATTTTTTTAAGATTTATGCATTTATTTTAGAGAGGGAGCAGGTACACACAAGCACGCTCGCACGCACGCACGCGCAGGGGAGAGGCAGAGGGGGAGGGAGCATCACAAGCAGGCTCCGTGCTCAGCGTGAAGCCCGACAGGGGGCTCCTTCCTTCTCACGCCCCTGGGATCATGACCTGAGCCAAAATCAACAGTTGGACGCTTAACCGACTGAGCCACCCAGGCGCCCCAGTAATAAAATTTTTTAACAATAATCTCAAGTTGGTAGCAGTAGCTCTAATTGCTCTTCTGAATTCACTGCTGCCTTGCTTGACACAACAGAAAGATTTTTGAACAGTTGGATGTAAATCAGTGGTATTTCCTGCCATGTTTCTCCCTTAGCATTCCACCTTCAAACACACACACAGGCACTTGTTTTGCTCAGAGCAGTGCTTCTCGGGCAGAGGTAATTTCACACCCCGGGGGGCATGTGACAGTGTCGGGAGACATTTTGATTATAGCGGGGAGCTGGTGGCACCTCTGATGGGTTGAGGCCAGGGATGTTGCTAACCAGCCCACAACATACAGGACAGCTCACCACAGTGAAGAATCATCTGACCCAAAATGTCAAGAGTGCTGAGGTTGACAACCCCTGACTTAGAAAAAAAAAACAAAAGTTAAACTTAATTATACAGAAAGCTGTTTACAAACACCAAGCCCAAGGTGCCCATTTTCTGATTTTTTGAAAACAGCACGGCACTCTAGCATTAAATACAACTGCTGCCACCTTGAAAGACGAGAGTGAAAAGTGTGGGGAAAATTGGGGGTTTTTTGGCTTTATAAGATGGAATCCATTTTTCCTTATTAAAAAAAGGACTCCCTACTCAGCGGGGAGTCTGCTTCTCTCTCTCCCTCAGCACCTCCCCCTGCACTCGCGCACACACACGCGCACACACACACACACACACACTCCTCTCTCTCTCTCTGTCTCAAATAAATAAATTTAAAAATCTTTAAAAAAATAAAATTAAAAATTTAAAGAAGTTGATAAGGATCTTCTGAGACAGTAGTCTCAATTAGCAAACCTTCCACTCCCCTAGAGTCCATAATTGCCTCTGTGCTAAAGACTCAGCACCAAGAGCATTTAATTCCTCTCCTGACATTAGACAGGAATGTGTTTCCAGAAACTGGGAACAAGGACCTTTCCACTGATGTCCTCCAGGAATGTCCTTTCTACAGTCACTGCGTGCTTTGTGGGTCATTACTAAGCAGGATGACCGGCACAGGGCACACCCACAAGGAATAAAAACCAAAACACAAAAGCTCAGAGGCAACTCTTGTGGTCCTTCCACAATAAAGCGTTTGATGAATTATTAAAGTCTAAGAGAGATGTTTTTGTAAAGCCTTTATCTTATACAGCTTTGTCTTATACAGGTAAGTAAGCAAACACTGGGTTCTTATGTTATACAAAGAGATGCAAGCTATATGAAAAATATTTGGATTTGTTCTTATTTTTAAGTATGTTTCACGCACTTATTTAACTGCATTGAGTGTTGGAACATTTTGGAATTCTGAAGTAATAGAAGGTAAGAGAGTTGCAAGGTCAGAGACACAGGTTTAATGAAATATTAAATACTGCGTTCATGTCCCTTTCTGAAACTTGCTTTGCCATCATAAATGGTATTTTCTAACTATTGGTATGCTTTCTATTCCCTTAACTTGAACTAATATCAGGACTTCATTCGTTCCTGATTTTTTCAAAAGCATTTAAGCGTTAATGTTCATTTTTCACCTCCTTGCCTTCGGGGACTCAGAAATATAGATGATTTCATTACAAATATGGGATATGCCATAAAATTCCTATAAATCCTCAGCAACTTAGTGTCTTCCTTGAAAAAAATTAGTATCTTGGAAAGGTGGATCTTACAAGTTTAATTTAAATAAAAGAAATTCCTATTTCATAAAGTTTACGAAAACCAGTTGACCAGCAAGATTTAATAAGATACTTGGGACGTGTAATTATGTTTATGAAAGAGCTTTATAAACCACAGAGCACTATAAAAATGCAGGTGCTTATTGTCGATTGTATGCCCAGAGGAAGAATAAACATTTACTGAGTTCATAAGGAAGGAGACTTCTCATCCATGTCCCATGCTTCACCGCTGCCTTCCTGCAGAACTTTAAATAATATCTTCATTTTACAATGAAAGCAAAAACCAGGGAACATCATGCCCAAGGTCACACAGCTACTGTCAAAGTCAGATTTCAGGTCTGTTGGAACACAAGGCTGCCCTGTCCCTCACTGCCCTCTTCAGGCCGTGAGAGGAGTGACACGTAGGAAGTAAAATAAGTGAGAAAATCTGAGAGTGATACTACACCCAGGTCTACCAGCTGTTCAGAGAAGAAAACTATTCTATTCCATGAATTTATCATTTAATCCCTTATTTCTGGGGGTGCATGACTGGTTCAAACAGTGGAACATGCAACACTTGATCTCAGGGTCAAGAGTTTGAGCCCCACATTAAGGTTAGAGTTTACTTAATAATAATAATAATAATAATAACAATAATACCTTACTTCTCTTGAGTTAGCATGCTCCCTTCTAAATGTATTAATTCTCATATGGCAGGTACTGGGCTTTCCAAGGGAAATCAAGCAAGACCCCTCTCCTCAAGAATCTCCATGTCCAGTGAGACAGATGATGCATAAACAAGAAATTTCGATAGAGTGGATAAGTGTTTCTTTAGGGAAAACGCAGGTGGCACATAAGTGGGTATTGGTGGGCAGGTGGCAACTCCCCACATGCCTCGCTTGGTGCCCAGTCGACATGGGCACCTTACAGTGAGTTAAAGCCCCTGCACTGGAGTGAACGGGACACATCTGCCTTGCTGACGCAGCAACCCTCTTGAGAGTTCTGAGCAACCAAGAAGTCTGAGATAGGAATAGCTCAGTAGTCTTTTGACCATGATTGCATATGCTGAGGTGATCCTTTAAGTTTTGATTATAGACACTGCTTTTTTTTTTTTTTGCTTGTTTTTGTTGTTTGTTTGTTTGTTTTTAAAGTAGGCTCCATGCCCATTGTGGAGCCCAACATAGAGTTTGAACCCATAATCCTGAGATCAAGACCTGAGCTGAGATCAAGAGTCAGATGCTTGGGGGCACCTGGGTGGCTCAGTCGTTAAGCGTCTGCTTTCGGCTCAGGTCATGATCCCAGGGTCCTGCGATGGAGCCTCACATCAGGCTCCCTATTGGCGGGAAGCCTGCTTTTCCCTCTCTCATTCCCCTTGCTTGTGTTCCCTCTCTCGCTGTATCTCTCTGTCAAATAAATTTTTTTTAAAAATCTTAAAAAAAAAAAAATAGAGTCAGACACTTAGCTGACTGAACCATCCAGGCACCCCCAAGCATTGTTTTTATAGTACTTCCATTTTTTGTTGTTTTTTTATCCAGATTTTAAATACTCTTTCAATCATTATTTCTCACCAGTTTGTCTAAACTAATTATATTTTCTGGGTCGTGGCTATGAATTTAAAAGAATTCTTAATTGTTTGGCCACCTTTCAGATTATCCCTCCCATAAGGAAGACATAGCAAAAAAAAAAAAAAAGGAAGACATAGCAAAAAAGTGTATGAGTTTTGAAGTGAAACAGTTGTGGATTCAAATCCCAGCTTTTTGAATTACCAAATGAGTGGCTGAAGGAGTTTCTCCTCTTGGAGCCTCAAATCCACCACCCAGAATTATTGGGTCTGTTATCTGGGTTAATTTTCACCGCAAACCATTCTTCATAGGATTGTCTGAAAGACTGAACAAAATACCAGACCAAAAGCCCATACTGGGCTGCATGCAAATGCATGTCTCAATTAAAATATTAGCAAAAAAGTAAGAAGTTTTAAGAAGGAATAAAAACATACCATTTTCTCAGGGTGAAATTTCATGCTAGTGAGTCCATCATTTAACAGGTCAACCACGGTCTTCTATACAAGAAAAAATAATCTGCTCTATGTTCTTTAAGTTCTGTTAAGGTTACAGATCCAGTCTCCTATGGAAATCTGGGACAAGTAGTAAATGGCACTCCTTTTTCCATTAGAGCTCTAAACCAATCAAAATCCAGAGAAATTTAAAAATTTAAAAATTATGAAAAGGGAGGGGTGTCACCTACAAATCAATAGAGTCTTGAGGGACTTATCAATCGGTCACACTGTACAGAATATATTTTGATCCTGATTCAAACAAGTTTTATAGTAATTTTTTGAGACTGAAGGAAATTTAAAACTGACTGATATTTGACATTATGAAGGAATTACTGCAATAATAGTATTATAACTATGCTTTTTTATATCCTTGTCTTTTAGAGACACATATTGAAATATTTACAGATGGAATGATGTCTGGGTTCCAAATATTGGTGGAGAAGGGAAAGTATGAGAGTAGAGATGAAACCAGGTTGATCATAAGCTCATGGTATCTGAAGCCAGGTGATGGGTTCATGCTATATTGTTCTTCTAGGATTATGTATTTGACATTTTCTATAAAAGATGTTTTTAATAGAGACCAAAATACCACTTTTTTTTAACTGATAAAGATGAATTTGGAGAATGTGGCTTACTCATGGGCTTCCTGCTGAGCCCTGAATTAGGTGGACGTGGCTACTCAGCACAGGTGGGGCCTGACAATCACAGGTCTCTGTGTACACAGCCTCTTAGAATAGCTCACAATGATATTAAGTCCAGGGTCCTGAGCTCAGTTGTTATGTCTTTGTCTTTGCCCCAGTAGCCCCTTCAAGCTCAGTCAGCTCCCTGGCAAATGCAAGCTGGTGGATGCCACAGAGATGAGGCCAGGCTAGCAGGCTAGCACAAATTCAGCCTCATCCTCATCCTTGAAAAAGAATTCATATCATATGCCCTGTAGGGGAGAGTGGGGGGAGAGGACCTGTAGTGTCATCTTTGTGCATCCCAGCGGCAAGTGGAAAGTATTAATCAGAGGGGGGGGTCTATTGTACAAGAAGAAAAATAGGAAGATTTAATTAGTAAAAATAAAAGGAGCAAAGTCAGCACTTTGGAGAAATGTGTGCCAGCCTTTCTTTCATGGAGGGAAAGAATAAAACATGGGAAAGATGCCAGCAGAACTGTGGAATATTTTGTCTTCTTACCACGAAAGTGAAATGATCCAAGGATACAAGACAAATTTGATCCAATGGAGCAAATTTCCTATTGAGCTGCATTGTATGTACATAATCTATGGTTGCCTTGGTGATGGATCCTTCATCTCACAGCGATGGCATTAAAATGAGACCCACCACAGTAATTAGAGCTGCAGCTGGTCCAGTTGGCTCCCTCTTGGGAGAAAGTCTGAGAAGGAGCTGGTAGGATTTCAGCAGCTAACAAATTAAGTGAGCTCTTGAAGGAAAGAATTTGAAAGATTTACTAAATAGTAGATTTGAACCTGATACTCCAGAGTATGATGCTTCTAATGACTCTGAGGTGCAAATAATAAATCATCTAGTAGCATGCCCATTTTATCTCACCCATTCCACCTGATAGCATTTCTTTCCGAAATAACAGAAACCAGGATAAAGAGGAAGCCCATTCTCCAGATAACCTGTGTATTGGTTTGAAATGGAAACAGTTGTGATAGCCTCCTACTTTGATTAACCTCTCTACCCCAGGGTAGTAGACCAGACAAGAGGACAGGATGTCAACAACTTGGCCACAAATAGGGTGTAACTTAGTCTCCATGGGAACCACAATAACACAACTCAACTTTTCCACCCTGAAATGGATGCTCTGGGCTAGAACAGTGATCCACACAGATAAATGGATTAATCTATCCATTAATTAGTGAGCACACTCATTGTGTGTGTACACTCAATTGCAGTGAGTGAGCACACTCACTATTTTTCTTTGACTGTTTTTCTTCCTCAATTTCAGGTATATGAAACAATTGGACACAGTGGTACCACTTTGCTGGCTGAAGTGTTTCTGCCTATTCCTGAAACTACTGTTGTCACTGGAAGGGCTCCCATTGAAGAAGTGGAGTTTAGCAGTAACCAGCATGTGACCCTGGATCACGAAGGAGTTGGAAGTGGTATGGAAAGCTAATTATTCTTAGTGGCTCATGATTTTACTGTCAATTTTGAGCTTGGCTTTTTTTTTTTTCTTTTTCAAGCAACCAGATAATTATAAGATTGCTTTCAGAAACTCAAATTAAAATTATGATATGCAATTTTTTACAAATTCTTCTTTTCTATACTGTTGGTGGCTAATGAATTCATATAACTAGGCAAGTATAAAGTAGTTTGACAATGTGAATAAAGACCTTTAAAATGCCTTTGATGGGCGCCTGGGTGGCTCAGTGGGTTAAAGCCGCTGCCTTCGGCTCAGGTCATGATCCCAGGGTCCTGGGATCGAGGCCCACGTCAGGCTCTCTGCTCAGCAGGGAGCCTGCTTCCTCCTCTCTCCTCTCTCTCTGCCTGCCTCTCTGCCTACTTGTAATCTCTCTCTCTGTGTCAAATGAATAAATAAAATCTTTAAAAAAAAAAAAGATTCCTAGGAATCTTTTGTAGGAAAATAATTTGAAACAAGGACAAAGCTTTGTGCATTAATAATGTACATCATGGTATTATTCATAAGGCTGAAAATTTGAAAAATCTTCAATAATTATAATAGGGATATTATTAATTAATATCTTCTCTTATCCCCTATAATTGTGATCAGCTATATGATCTACCTTCTCTGCCCACCATGTCTCTTAACCTCTATAATATACCTTGCTATCTTTTTCTTTCACTACTGTACTCCGTAAAACTTCTTTAAATCTGTCTTCCAAGTCATGAATTCACTCTTTGGCTGTGTCTAGTCATTGAAACTCATCATTGAGTTTTTTCATTTTAATTATTGCATTTTTCACCTCTAGAAATTCTATTTAGTTCTTTTCTAATCTGTCTGGTCAGTTCTGATAACGTTTGTCCTTGCCTCCGACTCTCAATCATTTCATTTCTTTTATCCAGTCATTACTTCCTTTATTTTTAAAAACACATTACACATACTTTTAACATTCTGTATGTGATCATTTCAGTACCTATCTGCTTATTGGTCTGATTCTGTTGCCCCTTATTTATGGTGGCTTGTTTCCTTGTGTGTCTAGTGATTTTTTATTGTGAGCGCCTATCTGGAAATGTATCTGCAAGAATTCTTTGAGGCTCAAATCCAGTCACCAACCTGCAAGTCTGGAGACCTAGGCTTTAGTTCCAGCTCTCACACTGATAAATTGTGGGACCCTAGTAATTATGTTATCTCTTTGAATATCATCATCTTCATTCATAAAATGAATCTAAGGATACCTCCTTTGATGTCTTTTAAAAGACATTTAATGTCTTTAATGTCGTTTAGGTTTATTTTGAAGATTAATGTAGATGTTCAGTTTGAAGGAAAGATCTTTGAAAAATACAAAGATGCTATTACAGTGTAATATGGTTCTCTTTTGTGCTACTCATATTAACTGGAAATCCAGGGCATGAAGTCACCATATTTAGTGCTTGAAAATCTTTCCTTCCTCTAGTGGATTAAGCAACCAGCCCCAAGACTTTTTATCATGAATTTCCAATTGGTAGAGACCAGATAAGTGAGGCTCACTGTTGCCCAGTAGCTTACGAGTAGCTGAGGTGTGTTGAGCGGCCACTGTCTTCCAGACAGTAAGTGCTCTGCAAGGATGACCGCACTTGACACGTGGCTCCTCACTCGGGTGAACCACCCCCCCAACAGACACTTGCACTTGTTCCTTCTGCCAAAAATGCTCTTTCCCAGCATATCTGCATGTCTCTCTTCTTCCTTTTCTTCAGGCCTTCCTCCAAAAGTCCCCTCCGGTGCAGCCTCCTCTGCCACCTCGTCTAAAAGTTCAGCCCTTTCCCACCTCCCCAAAATGCACATGTTCTATATATGTTCCTTAATTTATGGTTTCTCCTCCATATTCACCCCTCTAGCATACCACACGTTCCTATTATTTATTGCCTGCCTCCCCTGCTGGAGTAGAAACTCCTTGAGAACAGGGATTCTCATCTGTTTTCCTTCTTTACTGCGATCTGCAGTACCTAGAATAGTGCCTGGCATAAAGGAGGAGCCCAAATATGTATCTATTCACTGAGTGAATGAATGGAGGTCTTCATAGTCATCTTTTTTAGGAGATACTATTTTTATCCTTATTTCATACATAAAGAAATGAAGGCTCGGAGAAGTTAAGCAATCTGTTTATGGTCGCACAGCTGTTAAGTGGCAGAACCAGAATAGGCACACAGATGGTCCCACTCCACGGTGCCTCATTCATTATATAAGGTCTACACGCTGCTGTCAGAGCCAGAACCAGCACCCAATTCTGAGCATCACTGCCTGAAGAAGTTCAGTGACGCTGATTGGAATCATGTTCCATCCTACCAGCCCTATCCCCTCCATTCCATTCGTCTACTGTCTGCTTTCCTACCAGGGCTAGGCTCACTCTTTTTTTCTCAACAATGTCTGTGTAATCTGGTGTTTCTCTAGGAGTACCCTTCTCATTTGAAGCGGACGGTAGTAATCAACTGACTCTAATGACCTCAGGGAAGGTGTCCAACAGTGTGGCCTGGGCCATTGGAGAAAATGGGATCCCTTTAATTCCCCCACTGTCACAGCAGAACATCGGATTTAGAAGGTAATGTGTGTCTAGAATAAACGGATGAGTAATGTCAGCATTTGCATTCATGACATGGGAGGGAGTGCCTTGCAATGTCACCTTCTTTCCTTTTATTCTCCTGTGCCAGGATTTTCGGGGGTTTTTATTGTTCTTGAGGTAAGAATTAAAATATTAATAGCCTAATAAATATTAGATGTTCAGCAGTGTCAGAAATAGCACAAAGTTCTTTGCCTTATTTAATCTCTCCAGTAACTCTGTGAAGGATTCCTGGTCCTGTTTTATAGACGGGGAAGTTCACAGCATACAGGTGTGTATACGTGGCCTTCAATGTGGATGAGGATGGTTGTAGAACCTTCTGGTTATTATACAAGTCCCTATGGTCAGATCTCTTCCTTGATTGCTATCTCCTTAGGTTCCAACCCAGAAGAGAAGAAAAGGCACTCCGGGTCTTGGCCATTTCCCGCCTAGGCAGGCTCCCCCATATCATGGCTGGTGCCTATCCAGATAGCCTGGACTATGGGAGCCAGGTGGCCTGGGCTCGATGCTTGTTTCCATCCTGCACCAACTGATGTGTCTTGAGTTGACCTTTTACCATTCTAGGCCTCAGGCGCCTCCACTCTAAAACAAAAAGACTTATCCTCAGCATCGAGAAGATACTTTCCAACTCACAGGCTGTCATTTACAACACACATGAAAACAGAGTGGGGCTTGTTCTCTTCCCTTTATGCCCTCTCCATCCCGACTCTGATGCCTGTGTCCCTGCGATGAGCACAAGGAATGCTGCTCTGCTCTTTCTCGGTCAGGAGACCAGCAGCCATGTCCAGGGGGGCCCTGGAGTGTAAGCATGACAGATGTATTCATCCCACTGAGTCTCACGCTGGGGATGAGGACTCCAGCTCCTCGGGAGAGGGGGTCAAGCCCAGCATGAGTAACAGAAATGCAGCGCTGCTAAGGAACGCCCCAGCTCACTGTTGCTGGCAACCCCTGGCCTCCTGGCAACTCAGGCGTGTCTGAAGTTGGTGCTTAAATCACGTGTGTGTTTATTTGCGCCGTAGCTATCAGTGGTGCCCAGCTGTGTGGGAAGTGAGGCACTGGAGGCCTGGATCCTAGGACTCTAGGGACAGGCCACATCATACCTCGTTTCACTGAGATGGAACTGACACAAAACACTGTGTAAGTTGAAGGTGTACAACATAATGATTTGATTAATATATATACTGTGAAATAATAATCCCCCAAATAAGTCTACTTCGTATCAGTCACTGCACATAGTGACAAATTTGGTTTCCTTGGCGTGAGAACTTTTCAGATCTACTCTCTTAGGAACTTTTAAATGTAAAATATTGTTAACTGTGGTCGCCATGATGTACATTAGCTCTCCCAAAATTATTTATCATATAACTGGAACTTTGGACCTTTGGACCCCCTTTACACATTCCCCTCCCCCTACCCCACCTCTGGCAGCCACCAATCTGTTCTCTATTTCTACGAGTTTGGTTTTTTTGTTTTTTTTTTTAATTCCATATGTAAGTGAGATCCTATAATATCTCCCTGGCTCTGTTTGACTTATTTCACTTAGCATAATGCCCTCAAGCTCCATCCATGTTGTTGCAAATGACAGGATCCTTCTTTTTTATGGCTGGGTAATATTCTATTGTGTATCCATACCACATTTTCTTTATCCCTTCTTCCAGTGATGGACAGTCAAGCTTCCATGTCTTGGCTCTTATAAATAATGCTGTAATAAATATGGGGGTGCAGAGACCTCTTCAGGATAGTGATTTTGTGTCCTTCAGATACATGCTCAGAAGTGGAATTACTGAATCATGTGGCTGTTCTACTTTGAATTTCTTGAGGAACCTCCAGTGTTTTCCAGTGTTTGCACCAATTTATATTCATGCCAATAGTGCACGCGTGTTCCCTTTTCTCCACTTCCTCACCAACACTTGTTATCTCATGTCTTTTTGATGATGGTCATTCTAGGAGGTGTGAGGTGATATCTTACCATGGTTTTGTTTTGCATTTCCCTGGCGGGGAGTGATGTTGAGCACCTTTTCAAGTCCCTGCTGGCCATCTGTATGTCTTCTCTGGAGAAATGTCTTTGGTCCTCTGCCCATTTTTTAATCAGATTCTTTGTTTCATTTTGATTGAGCTATGAGTTCCCTGTATATTTTAAATCCTAACTCCTTATCGGATGTGTGGTTTTGCAGGTATTGTCTCTCCCCATTCACTCTTCTGTTATCCTTATAACATACTTAAGATCAGTCATCAAGTAAAGAAAAGTGGCAAAACCATTCCTTATGATCAGATTTTCCCCCCGTAGACAGTAAGAGCCTCCTGAAGCAATGCTGTCCGTGGGACTTTGTGAGTCTGAGGCAAACTGCCCTGTGAACATGTCCGTCTCATGGCACTCATTTTTCCCCCAGCGCTTTGAAGAGGGCAGATGCCATCTCATCTATCGGCACATCCGGACTGACAGACTTGAAAAAGTTGGCCAAGTGGGCAGCAGAGTCCAAGCTCGACCCGAACGACCCCAACAATGCCCCTTTGGTGCAGCTAATCTCGGTAATGTGGCAGGAGAACTGTGTGCATGCCCCATTTCTCGACTTGGGGTGATCATAACAGAAACGGCTCAGCCCTTCACACACATTTTCTTTCACACTGATCTCCAGTGCGATAGCATGCAAGTCATCTGCGGTGCGATAACGTGCAAGAGCATGAGGACTGGGTTGAATGACAGGTTTACGGTCAGGCTCTGCCCCTGCCTGGCTTGTGCTTCTAGGCGCTCAGACGCCCTCACAGTGTGACCGTGAGGACACACACTGCTGCGTTTCCACACGTAGCCGGGCACACAATCGGTGTGTAATCAGTAACAGTTGTTATTGTGGTACTGTTGTTACTCTTACCTCTAACTTCTGCAAAGCCCTAAAGAGAGGTCTTAGTTGGCCCCTCCTATGGAGAGGAACCTGAGTGCGGACACTCAGAGTCGCTTGCTCAAGCTCACGCTTCTGGTAAGGACTGGGGTCCAAGTCGATCTGATTTCAGAGCACATGGTCGGTCCATCACACACGGAGGGGCTGGTGGGGGTGTTTTCAGAAATGGTGATTATGTTTGTTCTCCTGTTTGAGGATTAATTAGATTATTATTTAGGTTTCATTTAAGTATGTCTGAGATAAATTGCTTGTGTCTACCATACCATTCAAAATTCTTTCTTCAGTGAATTTATACATAAAATGGAACATTAGTCACTAAATGATTTTTCTTGGTGGCAAACACAATTGTTTTCACTCCCAAGTCCATAATTGCCACAACAACATAATAAACAAGCAGATGATCCAGAAAGTGACCACGGCAACATATTCTGTGATTGTGTTCATTCATGTGAGTTCATCAGCTGGGGACCTGGAACCAGCATAACATGTTCATTTCTGCCCTCAACTTTCTAAGATAAGTCTTGAAGCAAGCTTTGGTTTATTTTGAAGTTTATCTTTTTATTTTTTTTTTTATTTTTTTTTTTTAAAGATTTTATTTTTATTGATTTGACACAGAGAGAGAGAGATTACAAGTAGGCAGAGAGGCAGGCAGAGAGAGAGGAGAGAGGAGGAAGCAGGTTCCCTGCTGAGCAGAGAGCCCGATGTGGGCCTCGATCCCAGGACCCTGGGATCATGACCTGAGCCGAAGGCAGCAGCTTTAACCCACTGAGCCACCCAGGCGCCCGAAGTTTATCTTTTTAAGCTCTCCTTCCAACATGATACTTCTTAGTGTGACTAAAAGAAATATTGGGATGAATGGGTGCCTGGGTGGCCCAGTGGGTTAAAGCCTCTACTTTCAGCTCAGGTCATGATCTCAGGGTCCTGGGATCAAGCCCCACATCGGGCGCCCTNCCCTGCTCAGCAGGGAGCCTGCTTCCTCCTCTCTCTCTGCCTGCCTCTCTGCCTCCTTGTGATCTCTCTCCCTCTCTGTCAAATAAATAAATAAAATCTTTATTAAAAAAAAGAAATATTGGAATGAAAAGGCCATATTACCTAGAGCATAGTCTATTCCATGTAGAGTTTTCAAATCACATTTCGATTACTATCTTTTTTTGAAAGACTTTATCTATTTATTTTTGCAAGAGGGAGAGAGATGGAGCACAAGTGGGGAGGAGGGGCAAAGGGAGAAGCAGACTCCCCGCAGAGCAGGGAGTCCGATGCAGGGCTTGATCCCAGGACCCCGGGATCGTGACCTGAGCCCAAGGCAGATGCTCAACCAACTGAGCCACCCAGGTGCCCTCGATTACTACCTTTAAGTCAGCGGTAATATAGTACAAGTGTCACCTCCATGTTTTTCTTTTTAACTACTTGTCTTCCCATAGAAGAATGGAACCCAGGGATGCCTTCCTGATTAGTCTCCTTTTAATGGATTTTCACAGCAGGGTCACCTTTCCCAGGGCAAAGCCCCAGCAAATCTCTGCTCCTTGGCTTTCCTTCAGCGAGGAGGAGGAGGACGGTGCCACTGGCAAAGCCCCCGGCAGAGGGGCAAGCAGACACCTAGGCAGAGTGCAGCCCCACCTGCTCAGCCTCCCAGTGGTACCCTGAAACTGTCCTTTTGGTCCCAGTGTAATGGGGTTGGTGCCCAGAACCATCTCTAGTTCTCTCTACTCAGTGACCAAGGCCATGAGGTGCTGTTCAGAGACAGAAGAGCATGGCCCTTAAGATAGGAAAGCTCACCAGCTGATTCTGGGGCATGAGCTACATGTGTGCATAAATGTATTTTTTTAAAAATATTGTAAAATGTTTTGTTAAATATTTAAAAATATTTTATAATATTTTGTTAAATATTTAAAAATATTTTTAAATATTTTGTTAAATATGTGTTTAAAGTTATATTAAATTACCTTTAAGTATTTTAATATGCAATATATCTTAACTGTATTTTAAATACATATATTAGATTTCATATACACTGTGTATATAAGCAATCCTATTTCCAAGAGACACCTAGTAATACACTGATACAAATCACTCCCCTTTCAGAATTGCAGATTTGCAGATTTGCATAATAACCTATGAGAGAAGCATGCGTACCAAAAAATGAACCTTATAATTTTTTTTGGAAAAATGATGTGCAGTACTTTTTACAGCTCGTGTAGGAATAGAATAGCATCTGCCTTATTACTGTTATATTTTAACGTATATTGTCCTTAAATGAAACGCGGGGTGTTTCAAGTCTCAGTCCACAACTGTTCAGCTTCCATTCCCAAAAGCTCCCTGCTGGGTTTCTTCAGATGCAAAATGCCTGCCATCCAAAATTGTGTCTCTTGTTTTGTCTAGGTTGCTACCAGCGGTGAATCCTATGTCCCTGATTTCTTTCGCCTAGAACAGCTGCAACAAGAATTTAACTTTGTTTCCGATGAGGAATTAAATAGATCGAAACGATTCAGACTTCTTTGTCTTAGAAGCCAAGAGGTGCCAGAATTCCGAAATTATAAGCAAATTCCGGCATATGACCGAGAAATTATGGAAAAAGTGTTCCAGGTAAGAAATTGCCATGGAGAAGTTAATACCATAATAAAATATCTCCGTACCATTCAGCGTACTACGTGTGTTTTCTTACTGTCATGTTCTCAGCAGCCATATTGGTTTCTTGTTTATAGCACTTAATCTTCCCATTATTTTTCTTAAACTTAACATTTAAATAATCTCTTTGCCCAGTGTAATAACATAAATGAAGAAAAATTAGGGTTGAAAAGTCGCTTAAGTGTTACTAGGGGAAATTATCCTGCCACGCTGTTCCTGTGGGAGGCGCTGGTGGGGAGCTGCTGGGGTCTCCCCTTGGGTGGGCAGGGAGCACAGGTTTGGCGGATGAGGGGGGCCGCAGGTGGGGAGCCTTTGAGGAGCTACAGGCAATAGGCGTGTGTTTTGGGGGGATGGGGGGGCGGGCCAATGAGACCCAGACAGGCAAGTTAGTGTTTGATGAGGTAAATAGAGAGCCACCAGAAATTGATACCAGTATGATTTTTTATGCAGAAAGTGTGGAAACTACTGGAGAGTATTTTGGGTTACTTGGTTCTTCTTTGTATTAGTTCACATTTGTGAGGGTGAGTGGTAAAAAGCCAATTTAAGCTACTTGGGGCACCAAGGGGAGCTGATTGGATGATGCAACGAGAAAATAGGGTTGACTGTCTAAGGAGGCATGAATGGTGGCAGTTCAGCTGTGCCTCAGCAACACCTGGACCCAGCACTCAGGCAGGACTTTTCTCCAACTTGCCCCAAGCTTAAAAATCTTGGGAACAGCTGGGTGGGTCATTCGGCTGAGCATCTGGCTCTTCATTTCCACTCAGGTCATGATCTCAGGGTCCTGGGATCCAGCCGGAGCTAGGCTCTGCTGAGTGGGGAATCTGCTTGAGTATTCTCTCCCTCTCCTTCTCCCCTTTCCCCACTGCCACCCTCTCGGGCACACTCTCTCCTCTGAGATAAATAAATAAATCTTAAAAAAAAAAATCTTGGGAACAGGTGGCTTAAGTTTCCCAGGCTAGGTTAGGAGCCTCCCTGGGTATTCAGCTGTGACCAGCGGAGGACTGAAGCAGAACATGGCAGCTTCCTGGGCCCACCAGGGATTTTACTGATAGAAAGAGAGAGCAAAGTCACCAGCCTAAGACATATCTCATGCACCCTCTACTCTCCTCCAAGTAGGTGACCCACATCAGCTGTGGCCAGACGCTATTTACTATTTTTGCAATTGCTCTACTTACAATAGAAAAGACAAAAATGTGAGCAGAAGCTTTGGCCGAGTTGCTTGGGTGAACTTCGCATCTTGAACTATAGTGAGTCTCTCTGTTACCTCTGTAGCCTCTTTCTTCCTACATGAACAGCTTACATTGTAATTACGCTGCAGAATTATCTTCTACTTATAAGGCAGCTCAACCAACTGGTTCCAAAACCTATATACTCCAAAACATACATACTGCATCCAAGATCAGTCTCGAACCAAAAGTGAAGAGGAAGGTGGAAGGAACACTTAGAACCATAATTTATTACTTAAACCCACATATGATAAATTCTCTGATCTCAAGATAAATTCTCTAATCTCGCTTGGGGGAGTACTAGTAATTTACAATCATAAAATTATTCCTTTTTAATTTTAGGACTATGAGAAACGTTTACGAGACAGAAACGTAATTGAAACCAAGGACCACATAGATACCCATAGGGCCATAGTAGCCAAGTACCTCCAACAGGTAAGCAATATCATTGACAGAGTCCTCAGAGGGGGAAATAGCCAGCACCCTCCCACTGGGGGCAGGATTGTGGCTATTCATCTAAGTTCTCTATGGGATCCTTAAACACCACTTAACCTCTCTAGACTTATTTGCTCATAATTACAGATATGAAATTAGCAGCCATCTTCATCTTTTGAACATATGGACACCAGGATGTATCTCAGTTTATGATCAGTGGTTATCTTAAGTGGAGCATGATTGCAAGGGACACAATTTCTAAGTCATGATTTTTCTCGTATTTGAATGTTTGTATTATATCACCTTTGTACTGAAAAAATTTTATAAACCATATACTAACTGCTCTGATGCACTAAAAACTTGAAATATCCTTTTGCCCTTCCTTCTCCTAATAAATGTAACTTGTAGGAAATGCTCCAGTCACTAGAGTACATTTTTCCCACCCAAAAGATCTACCCTGTGGGCTCCTTATAAAAATAATAATAATAATTGGGGCACCTGGTGGCTCAGTCATTAAACATCTGCTTTCAGCTCAGGTCATGATCTCAGGATCTCAGGATCCCAGGATCGAGCCCGCATCGGGCTCCCTGCTCAGCAGGGAGCCTGCTTCTCCCTCACCCACTCCTCCTGCTTGTGTTCCCTCTCTCGCTGTGTCTCTCTCTACCAAATACATAAAATCTTTTAAAAAAACAAAATAAAATAAGAAATAAAAAAACAATTTGTAACATTTAAGAGGTCCTCTATTTAAGGAATAATTAGAAAATAAATCAGTCTGAATAGAGGATGAAGTTAAGAGTCTGAAATCAGTGTGCTTTAAGATGGGTCCTGTTTTTTCCAGTTGTTCATTCATTCAGCAAAATTTCACAATCATCCACCAGGAACTTTCCCTGGTCCCACCAATATAGCAGTGAATGAAACAGAACCTCCTCTTCCCTAGGGGGCTGACATTAATGAGCAAAGCAAGATGATTTCTATAGGAAGAGATCAACACCAGGGAGAAAAGTGCACGTGTGCTGGGAAGGTGCACTGAGGTAATACTGGGTGAAGACTCAAAGGACTCTAGGGAGCGAGCTGTGACATCTATGTACCAGGAACACTTTAAATAAAACACCTGTCTGTCCTCAGGTTAGAGAATCAGTGATAAATCGTTTCCTGATTGCAAAACACCATTTTCTTCTTTCGGATTTGATCGTAGAAGAAGAAGTTCCCAATATCAGGTAAGAGCGAAGAAATCATTTGTTTCTCATAAAATTATTTGTATTGTATTATATTAAAATGTTCATGTACCTAGAAGATTTTTATCCTTCTATGGTATGTATTTGGGCCCCTGCTAATGCTGGGAACTGGTAAAACCTGATGAATGCCTCGTGGTTGCAGTAGTTGGAGGGTCTCGTTGAACAAGTCACGCAAGACGCTCTCCATCACAGCCAGTACACACCGTCTCATCTGCCCCCGTGCCCAAGTGGGCTCCGCCAACCTTTGCCAGTTCCCTACTGCAGTCAGATGAAGTCGGACAGCATTTCCCTCCTGCACGCTCTGGCTTTCCATCTGCCGCTTCCAGTCTGCCCCTCATTCTCCCGCACACACACGGCAGAGGGGGTGCCTCAGAATAAGCCTTGGGGATCCCGGGGGCGGAGGGAGGCTGAGAGGTGCTGTGTGTTTGAGGAGGGGGCACGGGGCACTAGGGAAAATGGATATTTACCTAGAAGCTGTTATTCGATTGCATTTGCTCAGTTTTCTCCCTGTTCCTTAGAATAATCCTCAATTAACTCAAGGGGGAGGCATAAAAGATGAAAAATAACTTACTATATGGGTGGTCTTGTGCAGTGCATTCATGTTCCAACCCGTTCTGTGATAAGTCTCTTGGTCTCCCAAAAAGTTTATTTCCTATGCTTGTGCTTTCTCTCCACCACCAAGTTGGGAAGGAGACCAAAAAAAAAAAAAAAAAAAACTATCCGCGGCACCCCCTTTCTTTGGCTTGGCCTCCATCCGTATCCAGGAGGGGGCTGTACCCACAGATTCTCATGCATACCCCCCCCTTTATTCCAGACCCAGAGTCCAGTCACTGAATGTGTTTTTTCAGTCATGAAAATTATGCTTTAGAATAGACGGTGATTTTTCATGCTGTTTTTCCATTTCTTTTCTTTCTTTTTCTTTTTCTGCTTTACTTTCTGCATTAAGTTCTGAAGGCTCAGGGTATGTTCTTTCTTCTTTTAATTTTGATTTGTTCTTAGCATTAAACTAAGATGTTTCTGTATTTCATGGTCCCAACCACCAAGGCGTTCCCATGCGGACTGCTAGCGGGGCGGCAAAGTCTCGGGAGAAGAGCCACCCCGGGGAGGGGAGGAATTTTGACGAAGAGAAGGGCTGTGCCATGTTAGGACCCCCTGGCAAAGGTGTCTCTCGGAGGTGCCCAAGTTTGGGTTCGGCGGGTGTCCCGGCAGAGTGATTAATAAGATGGCCTTGATTCGCCACAACATGAACCTTGAGGGCATTATGCGAAGTGAGATAAATCAGACAGAGACAGACAAGTACCGTATGAGCTCACTTATATGTAGAATCTAAAAAGGCCAAACTCATAAAAGCAGAGTAGAATGGTGGACACCAGGGGTGGGAAAATTGGGGAGATGTTTAAGGGTACAACTTGCAAGTAGGGATTAAATAAGTTCTGGAGATGTCAGGCATAGCAGAGTGAACACAGTCAGTACTGTACCATAAACTCCAAAGTTACTGAGCATCTTTTTTTTTCTTAAAGATTTTATTTATTTATTTGACAGGGAGAGAGGGAGATCACAAGTAGGCAGAGAGGCAGGCAGAGAGAGAGGAGGAAGCAGGCTCCCCGCTGAGCAGAGAGCCCGATGTGGGACTCGATCCCAGGACCCTGAGATCATGACCTGAGCCGAAGGCGGAGGCGTAACCCACTGAGCCTCCCAGGCGCCCAACACCTTGATCTTAATTGTTCTCCCCACCAAAAAAAAAAAAAAAAAAAAAAAAAAAAAAAGATAATTCTGTGAAGCTACAGGGGCGGCTAGCTAACACCACAGTGGCGGTCAGAGGCCAGTGTGTAAATGTGTCAGACCCACACGCTGCATGCCTTAAATTTACACAATGTTATATGACAATTACATCTCCATGAAAATAAACTAAAAATACTAAAATGCAGATAGTCATACACAGAAAAGGAGATTTGCCACGTTGCTCTCCTCACACTCTGTTTTTTGGGGGGAGGGGGGAGGGGAGATAGTTATTTTTCATAACTTTCCGTTGTTAACATGGAATGGGCCCACTCTCGTTTTAAGTGAGTTAAGGATAAATATATGTCAGTATTTTCCAAAGCGGGAGAAGCTGGCTGTGTAGTCCGAGGGGCCCGAGTTGCAGCCCCAGCTCCCTCTTCCTGAGGAGCCTTCAGCAAATCCTGTCACCTCCCAAGCCTGCAGTGTCTTCATGTGGAAGATGGGGTAAATGTTAGACTTGTCAGGATTAGACAGAGTCTCCGTAAGGCACCCAGCGTTCTGCCTGAACCATAGGAGGTGCTGGTCCATGCAGCTGTTTCCGAAGACCCCAGGGGAGCACGCAGGGCCCGTCGGGGGCCGGGGTCTCCCCAGCTGGCTCGGGGCCCTCAGAAGCAGGCCGCTGCGGCCGGGGAGCGAGAGTGGCCGCGGGGCCAGCGCGGTCCCCCGCTGTGGGGCCAGGGCGTCAGCCTGCAGGTCCAGAGCCACGTCTGTGCTTCTGTTCCGTCTCTGGGCTGGAATTCAATGACCTGGCTGTGGCCCTTTCTCCCACCGTGACTCACTGCCGGTGCTTCCATCTTCCTGGAAGCGTTTATGGGATTGCACCTCGGTGAGAGGGCGAGGGGGGGTCCTCCTGCCCGCCCCTTCCTCCTGCAGAACCGTTGCCATCATGCCATCCTCATCTTCCCAACAGCTGCCATTTTAGGGCACCCCCCAGGGCTAGGCCAGTGCCCAGGTGCTTTGCCAACCCCCATCCTCTTCCTCACCCCAAGTGGTAGGCGTGAGCATCCCCATTTTACAGATGATGAAACAGAGACAAAGAGGTGAGATGACTTGTCCAAGGTCAAGAGGGGAGCCAGGAGTCCCACGGCTTTGTCTAACCCCCGAGCCCGAGGTGCCCCGGGAAGTGCCCAGGAAGTCTGTGCGCGTCACCACGGGAATGGGGCGGGTCCATGCCCGCTCCGGAGGCTCCGGGGCTCCGGAGAGGGAGCATCCCTTCCAGCCCGCATGGCTGGGGCCCTGGGGAAGGGCGACGCCAGCCCCAAAGGGATAGGACGGCAGCCCGGGACAGACGAGGAGGAAGGGGGGGGGAAGGCACCCCATGCACAGAGCTGGCCGGGCCGAGCAAAGACCGGGAGCAGGAGAGCACCCTGGGGGACGAGCGGGCAGAGCAGCAGGCGGGAAGCAAGAGGGGCCCAAGCACACTCACCTCCCTCTGTTCAACAGCAGCTAAAAGCGATGTTAAGGACCCACAGCAGAGGATCTCCCCAATCTCGGGGGAATTTCTTGCCGATTTCCACCCTCCTTAAAAAGACAGAGTTTTTTAGGAGCCTTTGAGTTGGGGAAATTGTCTCAGCATTCCAGACTTTTCCTTTCGTCAGAGTCCTAATCCTGTTCTGTAATCATTAGCATTCTGGGGCTAAGCCTTTTCAAGCTGGCAGAACAAAAGCGACCACTAAGGCCAAGGAGAAAAGGCCGGAAGAAGGTGACAGCCCAAAACCTGTCCGATGGAGACATAAAGGTGCTGGTGAACATCATCCGGGCTTACGACATTCCTGTGAGGAAGCCAACAGCAAGGTAAGAGCCCTCCAGATGGCCTTGGAATGGGAAGTACAGGGTCCCAGCCAAGTGGGTCACTTCTTTATAGCATGTCCACCTCCACTTTGAACCTCGTGGTTGATCATGGGGGGCAGGGGTGGGGGACAGTCTTACTGAAGCCAAAACCCTATTGGTTGCAAGTAATGGAACCAACTAAGTCGATTTAGGCTAAAGAGGGGATTTATTGGGAATATCTCAGAGAAGTCAAGGTTAAGAGGTACAGCTGAACTATACGGTGGACAGTAAAAGATTGAAATGGTTCTTCTGAGGCCCCATTGTCTCTCTTGCTTGCTTCCCCCTATGGGTCTGCTTCATCTCCAGGCAAAGGAACTGGTCCTTTCAGCCATGGTACCATCCACCAAGCATCAGCTTCTCAGGAGAGAAGCTGAAGGTCCAAACTTGGGTCAGGTGTTGATCCATGGTCTAATCACCTACAGCCAGAGAGGCAGGGTCCCCAGGCCCAGGCCTGGAGGTGGGGAACTGGGCAGATACCCGAAAGGTGTATGTCCTGAGTTCTAATCACGTGCTACGAGCATAAAAATGTGACTTCCCTTTTATCTGCTCCGAGACACAAGTGATGCCTACGTTGCACTAACTGGGGCAATGGGGCTCCCCCCACCCCCAGCCAGGGTAGAGTGAGCCTGAGTCTCTTATCCCCTTTAGAGAACAGAGATGAGCAAGAATTAAGGAAAAAAAGAACAAGAACTCAAACTTCGACCAGCCGGTACCGTTGCCAGTGTAATAAGGAAGGCTGACCCTTCCGGTCCACTCACCAGCTTCCCCGCACTATGCTAAGGGCCTTTCATACCAAGTATCTCACTGACTTCTCACCACTATTAATATCTCCATTTCACAAAAGGGAAAATGTGTGGGTGGCTTGTCCAGGGCCATCCAGCTCTGTCTGATTCACAGAAGAGCCCCCTTCTGGACTTTGGCATCTTCTTTAGCCTCTAGGATCTTCCTTTTAAATTTATCCCCCATCCGTTATTTTACCCTTTTTTTTAACTGCCTGACTCTTCCACCCATTACAGAACATCTGATCATCACCAACCATTCCCACCATCGGGTCACTAGTAAATGTCCATTTAGGTTCTCGAATCTGTTCCTAACATTGCTTTCTCAAGCCATGGCCCAATCCCTTCACCTTGACTGCATCAAAGCTCAACTGTGGGCAGAAAAGCTGTTTTTTAAAAAAATGTATAGGTGTTTTTCTTATTTTGGTCTGTATAGATTTTTTTTTTCAAGTGTTAAACCATTCCGTTCAAATTACAAGGAAGCTGGGTTGAGCCTCTGTGTTACACATTTCTGTGTAGGCTCATCAACACAGCTCAGATAGCAACGCATGCATTAAGCCTGCCCGAATCTTCACCCTCTACTCATGCATCCAACTAGATCAGATTTTTCATCTCCCACTCTGTACTTTCCTGGCCCATGTTCATCCCTGTGGTCTAACGTGCATCCCACTGGATTGTGGTTATTCGTTTTCATGTCTGCTGGCCCTTTCAGTTGGAGCTGAAGTGTGTTGGATTTGTCTTTGCAGCCCGAGTCTAACACAGGCCGTAAATACAGTAGGCGCTTCACAGATGTCTTTGTGATACTGTAAACAGTGGCGTTCCAGAGAGAGAAAGGATTTCTCTAGTAGTTCTTGTGTTAAATATTCTACTTCTGTTGTCTTGTGGTTTGTCGGATACCCTAATCTGTGTAAAGGGAAGACGGTCAGGTAGAAAGGGACAATTTATACTTTGCCCAGTAGTGAATATGGAATACTTGGTAAACCGCCAAGTTCAGTGCAAATATGCAGGTGTTAGGATGAGGGGAAAGGTATCTGGAAGAGCCTCTCTGGAGATGACCTTCATTTCTTTTCTTTTCTTTTTTTTTTTTTAATTTAATTTTATCTTTTCAGTGCATTTTTTTTTTTTAAGAATCCCCAAAGGGATGGGGTGCCTGGGTGGTTCAGTCAACTAAGCATCCAACTCTTGATTTTGGCTTGTGTCACGATCTCAGGGTCATGAGGTCGAGCCCCACGTCGGGCCCCATCCTGGATCTGGAGCCTGCTTAAGATTCTCTCTCTCTCCCTTTCCTTTTGCCCCCTGCCCTATCTCTGCCCTTCCCCACCCACCCTCCCGGGCTCATGTGTATGCTCTCTCTCTTCAAAGAATCCCAAAAGGGAAAGAGGGGAAGACCCATAGATCCTAACTCAGGCTAGGAATCCGTGAGGGTCTTTCCCAATGAGGCTTAGCAGGCCCAGAGAGAGGGGTCTTACACGGGATATGTAGCTCGCAGTTACTGGATTGTTCAGGGTCATTGAGAACGAATGCAGCAGGAGGGGACCTGGGTGGAGACAGGGGGCGGGCTGGCCAGGGGCTCAGGACTGTGCCACCTGAGAGGGACTACGGCTCTCATTTGCGGGGGAGAGGACAGATTCCTCACTCAGGCACCCCCTGGGAGAGGAAGAACAGGGAGAGGACCCTTTCCTCTGTTCCAGCCAGACGTGCAGGTCCAGGGATGGAAGCTGGGGTGGCTCTGTTAATCACTAGGTCATGCAGAGGACCCAAGCATACGAAGGGCTTTCCGAAGGGTCCACACGCTTAAAGAAAACGTCTGTCACCAGAGCCCTAGCTCTTTGGAGAAGCCGTCTTGCCGCGCATCTGATTTCTGTCACGCATTTCTCCCTCCTAGCAGATTCCAGCAGCCGTCAAGATCTTCCAGGACTTTCAGCGAGAAGCGTGCCACTTCCCCGACCGCACACAGCCCCACGCACAGCGCCGACTGCCCCCTCGGCCAGGTGACGTACCCAGAAGCTGCGGGCCGGCTCGGACCCCGGCCCCTTCGGAACGGCCCAGAAACCGGACTGTCACTTTAATGCTTCGTTCTCTCGGCAAGCACACGGCGTAGTCAGCATGTTCCACCCCTGCCGAGAGCAAAATACTTCCGTGAGCTGTCGCGGACTCTAACGCCTTGCTCTTCTCTTGAAGGTTTTAGTACGCCCTTTCGTAGAAGTTTCTTTTCAACGAACGATTTGCCACACCACTACAGCCGAAGGGCCAAACCCCAGCTGGAACGAGGAACTGGAACTTCCTTTTAGGTGAGCGTATTTTCCTCTTTCGGGCCCTCTAGGATATTTGGAAGAAACGTGAGTAAAACGGAGCCCCGGGGTCATGACTATGGTGAGAGTTTCTGTAGCTCGCAAGCGACGGGGTCCAGGAGTCTGAGCCCGAGTCCCACACTGCTCCTCTGCCACCACGACTGACTGCGGTCCGGAGGAAAACGGGAGAATGTCCAACTTCTGAGACTCGGGGTCGCTGTCGAGACACCCCATGCCTCTCCAGGCCCTGGCATCCTATAGCCCCAGGCTGCCCGTTCCCGGGACCCCATGGCCCCTACTGTGCTTTCTGTGGTTCCTCGTCTCCCTAACTCTGGAAGCTTCAAGCCAACCCCCCAGTCTTAACTCCCTACTTTCCACAATTACGCTTTCTTCCTCACCAGAAATACTACATTTAAAGCTTGTAAGTGATTTTAGGTATTTAAAAGACTCCTTATTTCAGATCTTGAAGCAACCTTAGAAATTACCTAGTGCACCACTCTACTTTTATAGGAAAGAAATGAAACCCCAAAGATGGAAGGTGACTGGCTTAAGGCCACATAGTACCTTAGAAACAGAGCAAGGCCTCGAGCTGGTTCAGCCAGAAGAGAGGGACATATGCCGCTATTATGCCCAGACCGAGCATGAAGAATGAGAGAACATAAAGGCAGATGCTGAACCAAATACATGCAACAGCCCTGTATGGACTCGGAGCAGGTGGTTTTGCAGATGAACCTCACCCTGGCTCCACGTTAGTTTTCTGTAGGAAGGTGAGTGGGAGGCAGGGAATGTTCTAGCCACCTCGTAACTGCAGGAGGTTTAGGACTGGGCAGTGGTCTTCTCGAGCCCCGTTGCTAAGGAAAGCTGCACAGCAGCACGCGTGTCGGCCGAGCCCTGGAGTGTCGCCCATCCCCCGGGCAGCTCGGCCATGGCCCGCCGAGGGGACGATGTGAGACTCGGAGGGGCAAGTCAGCAGACCAGCGGCTTCTCTCTGCCCGGAGCCTCCAGCCCAGGGCCCCTTCCTCCTGAGGACAGGTGTTATGTTACAGTGTCTCAGTCCAAAGGCAAATATTTGGAACGAAAGCACTGCTTTCGATCTTCCTGTCTATGCTCGTTATTTGAGCGTGTTCCAGATTTTGGTATATGAGTGCTCACTGTTTCTCTCTTGCCCGCTGTCGTGGTCTCTGGTCCCATGTGCCCGTCTGCAGGGCCCCCAACGGGGATTACAGCACGACCGGTTTACAGTCAGTGAAAGACGTCGTGTTCATTAACATTTTTGATGAAGTGCTGTGTGACGTCCTAGAGGTAAGCTCGCGGTTTTGAGGAAGACAGCTGTGCCACGTTCACGTCCTCTACCCGCCGCACGTCCCTAACACGTTCTCTGTCTTTGTGATGGTTGACGTGCTTCAGGCTGGACACGTACAAACAGGAAAGGGAGAAGGGAGGAAGAGTACTAGCTTTCTCATTTTCGATAACTGCGCTGGGCGTGTTACGTACACAGTCTTAATTCCAGAACAGCCCTGTGAAGGAGATTGTTAAATCTCCAGTTTAGTGAAGGGGAACCTGAGGGGCAGGGGGGTTGGGTGACTTTCCCAGGGTCACGAAACGATGAAGTGTCTGAACCAGAATGGGCCGCAGCTCTGTCTAACCCAGCCCGCGGGCTTTTGGCTACACCCCGGCCGTTTTCCCGGGACCAGTTAATTACAGGAGTGGCTGACATTCCTAAATGGTTATGCTTCCCACCCACCTGCAGGATGACCGTGAAAGAGGAAGGGGAATCCACACCCGTATTGAGAGACACTGGTTGGGAAGCGTGAAGATTCCATTTAGCACCATTTATTTCCAAGCCAAGGTAAGCATCCGACATCAGAATTCTATGGGACTCAGGAACGGCCGTGTCCACTGCTCCTGTTACGGCTTTCTCGGTGGGTCTGGACCGTCCACACGGAGAGAACCTAGCTCGAGCCATGGTTGGCAAGAGAAGCCATCGATCTTGCGTCGTATTTGCGTGGCTTGTAAAACATCGATCTCCCTCCAAGTCAGGAGTTAATGTAGGACTGTTCCAACCTGAGAAGTTTTCTACATTTACATAGAAGTGAAGCAGAAGGTGGGACCAAGCAGAAAGGTGTCAAAACAACGGAAGGGGAGTGGATGGATGCCTGAGAGTAACTTGAGGGCAAGAGTCAGGATAGTGATAACCCATTTAATCACGTGCATTCTGTTAATGCTTCTAGAGTGTTCCCCATCTCAGACACGAAACACGGTTAGTGGGGACTTGTTCAACTAAGACAGCCTTCTTCAGAGTTTAGTGATTTTACTTAAGGAGATCCTTTAGGTTAACAACTCTTGAATGATTCAGTAGCTCTCATCTGGGACAGTGAAAGATTCTGCAACAGCTCTCATATCCTGGTATTAAATCCATGGCAACGGGAGGTGTCGAGCCACAAGCCTGTAGCTAATCTCCCACAGCCACAGAGGGAGCGTTTTTTTTTTTGGTTTTTTTTGTTTTTTTAGATTTATTTATTTATTTATTTATTTCACAGAGGGAGAGAGATCACAAGGAGGCAGAGAGGCAGGCAGAGAGAGGGGAGGAAGCAGGCTCCCCGCTGAGCAGGGAGCCCGATGCGGGCCTCGATCCCAGGACCCTGAGATCATGACCCGAGCCGAAAGCAGAGGCTTTAACCCACTGAGCCACCCAGGCGCCCAGAGGGAGCGGTTTAATCCCACACGTGATGACCACCCAGACCAGATGTCGTCCGGGCCCAAGTCTTCAGCAAGACCCAGGCTTGAACCGGCTGGAATCTCAAGGATAATTAGAATTGCAATTCTCCCCCTAGACAAAGAGACAGTCTATAGGTGAAGCTTCTGTGATGTGCTGGCCAAAAAATTTACATTTCCCTCTTTGAATGGATCTTAAGGGGCACCCGCGCGCCTCAGTCGGTTAAGCCTCTGCCTTCAGCTCAGGTCATGATCTCAGGGTCCTGGGATCGAGCCCTGTGTCAGGCTCACTGCTCAGTGCAGAGTCTGCCTCTCTCTCTCCCCCTGCCATTCCCTCTCCTTGTGCACTTTCTCACTCTTTCTGTTTCAAATAAATAAATAAAATCTTTAAAAAAAATTATTTAAGAACACATGACTTTGTAAACTGCCATGTTATTTGGCATTGCTGAATTTCACATTTGGAAGGGTACTCAGAGGTAAATATTCCCAATCCCTTCTTGATAAATGAATCTCCTTTATTGTGGTAATGTCCATACTGTGCTTGAGTGCCTCTAGAAACAGGGAACTCACTACTTCATGAGGCAGTTTGATCTCTTTGCCATAGCTGTGTTACAAATTTCTTCCTTGAACCATGCCATAATCTGTGTGCTCCCCTATTCGTAGGTCGTGGTTTGGAGGTACACACAGCAAGCTGAGCCCTGACCCACTAATAACAGTAGGAGTAACTATATGACATGCCATTACTAGCTAGTTTATATGTCACCTCAATTAAACCTCCCAACAAGCCAGTTGGCTTTATTGTCCCCATTTTACAGATGAAGAAACAGAGTCCTAGAGAGGTGAAGTCCCTCTCAAATCCCAAAGCTTATAGCAGAGCGGGATTCAGCTTTTACCCACTTCCCACAGTGCTCAACCCCCCCCCCGCTTCCAGAGCAGGTTCTGGGGCAAAGCAATGAGGTAAGGAGGAAATTAAACAACAGGTCACTTAATTCCTCCCTGGAAGGCACAGTCACTGAAAGTTTAACTTCTTTCTCTATTTCTTCTGAGATATAAATACCACTAAGACTGAAATGAAAATCGGATTTTCTGTAAGCATGTGAATTTCAAATTCCAGCCCTGAATACTGGTGTGGCACCAGACAGTTGTAATAAACTTACTGTTGTGTTGACTATGCAAGAGTAGAAAGTCCTGGCTTTTGAAGTCTCTACAGAAGTCAGGTCATTTTATATAAGTGGCTTGTAGTGCATTAGGCCTGCATGTATTGAGCACCTGCTGTGTATACAGAACGCTGCTCCACATTGGAGAAGGGGGTTCGAACCCTGGGTGATATATAGATCTATTGACAGAGAGAAATCAGAGTCTCCAGAACAAAGGGATAAATAGGCACATAGCTACAAAGTCGGGCAGAGTGGGTCACAGTAACACGCAGAAGACACACTCCCTGTGTGAGGCTGCCGGAGGCTAACAGAACAATTCACCAAGGAGATGACATCTGATCGGAGCCTGGAAAGAATGATTACTCTGCGAGGAGCGTGGGGGGAAGGCTGCTGGCCCAGCCATACTGAGCGCTGAGCGTCTGCCAGGCATTTTTCCGAGAGTCTGACACCTATTCATCCAGCACCCAGAACCACCCTACAACAGGTCCTGTTACTGTCCCTGCATAAATGGACGAGCTGAGGCACCTGGAGTGTAACCCAGGATCAGAACTCAGGTGACCTCCTGTCACAGTCACCACACAGAGCTGGCAGGAGCTCCATGGAACTGTGGCGAGGCAGGGAGGAAGAGAGCCCTTCCAGGGAGTGCTCTTCCTGCTCAGGGAGACGTGCTCGGAAAGTCGGGGGAGCCCTGAATGCCCGTCTGAGCATTCGTTACTGGATTCGCCAGACAGTGAGCAGCGGGCACTTGCCTTTGACCTTTCACTGGAAAACCACTAGGATGTTTACCAAGTCGTATATTCTTCACAGATTGATGGGACGTTTAAAATAGACGTTCCCCCCGTGCTTCTGGGCTATAGCAAGGAGCGAAGCCTGGTTATGGAGCGGGGTTTTGAGTCTGTGCGAAGCCTGAGTGAAGGCTCCTACATCACCCTGTTCATCACCATCGAGCCTCAGCTGGTTCCCGGGGAGTCGGTTCGAGAAAAGGTAACCCTGGTCCCACTCGAGAATCGCGGGTCTGATGTTAGGAGACGCCGCTAGGTTGGCTGGGCTGGGCTTTCATTAACACAGATGGCGTGGCACAGGCAGGGGTCCCTGACCCTGTCCACTCACTACTCTTACAGTCTGGACGGAAGGGAGGGAAGACGGCGGGTCTGTACTTCCATGAGCCAATACTTAGGGTTGATCAACAACTTAAACTTTCAGGCAAAGCAAGACAGACATAAACACGCACCAGGTTTAGAAGAATTTTCTTAATGGGAGAAAAAAGGCAGACCGCTCTTGGAGCAGATGTTTATTGGCAAGCACGCCGAAATACACCTCCACGTCTGACCTCACATCCCTGGTTGTGATATCCCTGTGCATTGAATCAATTCATGGGATCGTAAGGCTAGACCTCCAGGGATCACCTCGCTTCAGTGCCTTCAGACAGGAACAGGTGCTCCAATTTTGAACAGCTCTGCAAAAAGGAATCTCCAGAACCTCGGTTTGTTAGCAACTGTTTCCCAGCCCTTCCGGCCAGGAGACACTTCCTTAATGTAACATTCGTATTCAGCAGTGATGTGTGCTGCCCTCTCTGGTCTGGGGGGAGAGTATTAATCCTGACCTTTTCATACTATAAACTAATCCCATCACCACCACCACCGACTGAGTTCTTACTCGGTTCTCAGCACCATGTCAGACATTTGACACCTATTGTCTCTAATACTCACAGCTGTATTGTGTGGTGGGTCTCTGACGGAGACGGGGGAAACCAAGGCTCAACCGTCCAGTTCACTGAGACCATAAATACAGAGCTAACGAGTCTGCCTGACTCGAAACCTATATATTCAATAAATATTTACTAAGCATCTTCTGTGTCACAGGCATTTTACAGGCACTGGGGATACAGGAGCCTAGAAAAGCAAAGAAAAATCCCACAGAGCTTACATTCCTGTGTAAACCCAGCTTGTCACCTACTGAACTACACACAGATTCTCGCACTGACTCTAGTTTATCCATCTTATCTTTGTAATTAAAACTCCGATGGAGATGGAGAAAAAAAATGAGCACATTCCTCTGTTTCTTTTTCAGTATTACAGTTTGGTTCACAGAGAAAAATACTACCACTCTTCCCCTTTGCAAGGATTATTGGAAAAATAAATCTACTGAAATTCAAATTAATCCGATATGCTAGCCTTCGTCACGAACGCTGTGACAAATCTGTTCTCTAGAAGACATGGCAGAATATATGTGTTTCAAAGTATTTCTAGGAAGTGAAACATGTATTCTGAATGTTCTTTCTTTATGTATAAACTCGAGAGAAAGCCAACAGGCATGCTGACACAGAAAATGCTCCCAGACAAAAGATGGCTTTGCTATTTCTGTCTTCTTCACGAAGGAAAAGCATTCCATCTGGAGGTGAGGTTCCAAAGCACGTCAAAGTCTGGCACCGTGGCCGAAGGGCTGAAGGGCCGCCTGAGTACCTGGCGCACGTCCTGGCACTGCCCCCCGCAGGCTCTGAGCCCAGCCCCCGGGTCCCGCAGCCTGCCCTGCCTACGGCCAGGTTACAGGGCTGTCCACTGCTGTCTTCCTTGGCATGTCACTGCCCCGCTGTGGCTGTGTGGAACATTTCTCTTAGGTCTCCGAAAAGAGGGCTTCAGGAACCCCTTTGGAGGGCAGGTTCTTTGCTGCTATTGGATGAGGAAGCATGTGGACCAACAGCACCCTGATGTCCTAAACACGGTGGCAGAAAACACTGCGGGTGACTTCCCTGAAGGTGATTCAGGAGAGACAAGCTCTCACCCTAAGAGGACAGAGGCCACAACCTGGAATCGGCTTTCCACTTACCGGAATTAGCAGATTAGAGTCTTCCCTCCACCATCACCCCATGGGGAACCGTTTCCTATGGCTTTTTAAGGGATTTACTCGTGGGATTTTCATAAGAATCAGTAGCGACTCCCGAAATTCTTACTGTGACTACTTTACGTTGTCTTGAGAAAAGTTAAATTTTTAAAAACAGATTATTTCTGTTAATGAAGTCTTCCTCTCATGTCTTTTTTTCTTTCTCGCCTCTGATAGACGAGTGACATGCTTAAAAAGGTGTACCAGGTATTGTGTTTTACATCCGTTGATCAGTAGTGATTAGACTCTTACTCAGCTGCCTTCTGTCCCCTGCCGCTTCGTGGAGGCTGACGGGTCCCGCTGTGCGTGCCATCCCTCGGTGATGAGCTACAGACATCGGGGGTTCCATGACGACCAGCTTTGCCTTTTGCCCGTTTCATTTTGTCAGAGAGGGTCTTAGTTAGCTCTGAATGTAGGAAGTCGTAGGCGTGAATGTAGCCTGCCTGCTGGGCACCACCTCCACTGTTTCCAAGCCCAGAGAATCCATGAGCTGCTGCTTGCAGAGACCACGCAGCCGTGACAAGGGTTTCTGATCCACGGAGCTGTCACAGTGTGTCCGAAGGGAGGTTTTTGAACCCATTCGATTTTCTCTAAATACTGATACTAACCTAGAGGTTAAAAAAAAAAATTGAACCAGTTAAGAATCTTCCACATTCTGTGTTGAATCAAACTGCGAATTTGTCAGTTAGCCCTTAATTTGTTTTATAATAAACAACCCAGATTCTTCTAGTATTTAGCTTTCCCTTGGCACTCCTTAGATTACCAAGATGGCATACTCCTCCGTAAATCCCTGTCTGCGCTCCATTAAATGGCATCCTGGTGGCCTAAGCAAGTGTTAATGACCATTAATAGATATGTAATTAAATGCTTACCTTGTGTATGCTTGGGGCAGAGAGGAACACAGGATGATTCAAGCATGGGCTCTGCTCTCCCGAAGCACTAGGTACGTAGTCAAAATACACAACAGCACATCCAGGTCCAAGTGGTAAAAAAAGTTTTAGGCACAGTTTCTTCAACCCGGAAGGCCAATAGTCAGGGCCGATTCAGGGTTCTTACTGCTCTTGCTGGACAGTGCCTATTGCTGCCTCTTATGTGCTCCCCTAGCACCCCCCGTGTGTCTCCGTAGAATCTCTGGTCAAGAAGTTAAGCGCCTGACTGCTTGTTAGCGTTTTCCTCTAGACTAGAAGTTGCTTGAGGGCACTGCTTCACACTCGTTTATCCACAGCGCTTGGAACCTTTTACACTCTCAGCAAATGGATGAGTAAGTAAATGAATGAGTTTAAAGGACATAGGGTTGAATTCACTGGGTGCTTTGTTTCATACCACTCTCGTTGCATGATTCTCCCTCTTTAAAAAGTTACAGTTATCTCTGGGGTGACAGTTCTATCCCGGAAGTCTGTGACACACCCACACCAGACAAACCTTCGGCGCTCACCCTCTTCATTTATTTATATCTCCGTGCTAACATGCCAAGCGGTAGGTGGTTATAGCGACGATGATGATGATATTCAGATTCAGAGGTCAGGGACAGCCCATGAGAGTATCTGGCAGGCTTCTGGAAGTGCCTCCATCCTACTTGATCCCCACAACCCTGCCCCAATCCCTCAGGGAACAGCAACCAATTAGAAACGGGAACCACAGTTCAGCTCCAATGAAACAGAAGTCAAGAACAGCTGGAATAGTCTAGGTCTATCTGAAGTCATCAAAAAGTAAAGGGATGTTTTCTGTGCACTTGTTCATTCACTCAACAGTATTTATTACAAACACTTACTATGTGTACTATGTGCCAGATGGTATTGGTACTGGAGATAAAAAACAAGATCAAAACAAAATCCCTGATTCTAGGAATCTTACTCTATGGGGGAGACAGAGTAAACTTATCAGTTGTTTTAAATGCTAAAAAAATAGAAATAAAAAAGCAGAGTATGAGAAGGATAGTTGGGTGTGTTTCCCTTCTCAAAACAAGCATATTTTCAGGCACTGCCTAGAATCTAAATTCTACTTAACAGTTAATTTTTCTAATAAAATTTTATATGAGTTTTATCTTAAAACCCTTGAAATGTAAGCAACCATATGTATATTTTTATATAAGCCACAAAAATCTTGTAAAAACACTTAAATATCTCCTTTTTGCAAACTACTTTTTTAGCAGTAGCTTCAGGGGGGAAAAATTACAACAAGTGTCTAAAAGCAAATGAAAACTGCTCTGTTTCATCTGCTTTCAGTTACTATCAGAAGTCTGGGAATTAGTAGCTCATCTTGGGTCAGAGAACTGCTTCAAATAAATATAATAAAATTTGATTTTTCTAGTTCTGTTTCCCTTTTCCCTGAGACCCATTACTATTCTGTACTACATTGATCATGGATTTAAAACTTAACGCATATATATCTGTCAATGAGTTATGCACTTAACGTGAGTTGCTCAAGCTTTGCCTTTGAGACGTTAGATTTCCGAGCCCCTCTCCCCTCTAAAACCAATGTCAAAACACACACAAAACCACTGCTGGGTCTCCTCAACCAGAATTAGGACGTCATAGTTTACTTTCTAAGGTGGTTATAATTTCCACAGAGCTGCTTGCCTGTTGACTACTTTCTTTCAATCCTGTTCAGTATCTTTTAAATACTTGATGAATCCATCTAATTTTCAGATTATAAATATAATTAAATGAAGCCCTAGGACTCCAGGCCATGGCAATAGCGAAGGGGTCACTGAGTCATAGCTCCTGAAGCCCACATTTCACTCGCGTTGACTGTGGGATCCCAGCGAGTTCTGCTGTGTCTCCCGTAATCAGATGTAAACTCCATGGGGTCTTTGTGTTTGAAGTTTGATTCTCAGGAAGATGAGAAATTGCTTCAAGCAACAGAGAAGTTTCAAACTGAATGTGCCTTAAAGTTTCCACATCGCCAGTGCTTCACAACAGTGACGGACATCAGTGGAAAAACCGTCTTTGTCACCCGTTACCTCAAGCCTTTGAACCCTCCGCAGGAGCTCCTGGATGCCTGCCCCAACAGCCCCCAGGCAACGGCGGTGAGTGTTTCATAGCCCATCAGGGCTGCTGCTGACAATGTGTTAAAATTTTACTGTATCGCCCTCTTAATGACCATGTTTCCTAGTACTTAAGATTGTCGCTATATTGAGATCATTAGTGGTGAAAGAAATGATTAACACTTTTTTATTACTCTGAGGCTCACTTTCTTTAGAAAAGTCTTAAGGAACCAAGGACAGTAGTAATCCTGAGTTCATCCTTTCAGTGAACAATTGTGGAGTGCTTACCGTGCCCCTGGCTCTTGACTAGGTTCTGGAAATTAACATTTGGAAGATGCTTTACACTTTCACAATGTCTTACATAAACACGCCTTCATTATGAGTCCTCCATCACTTCCTGGGATCCGAACCTAGGCCTTGGACTTCAGAACTCATGCACTTTCTACTATAGCAAGATAACTATTCAGTATTATACTTAATATTATAGGTGCCATTGACTTCGAATGAAGCAAAAATTATTTCCAAGATTTGAGAATGTACAAGCATGGAAACCGTCACCACAGAACACATCCCTGGGCCATCAAGTAGGCTGCAAAGCACCCTTCCCATCACAACCACACATAACAGAAGCCATATGTTAAACAGGCTATTTTTAAGTGAATACTGTAACCCATAACTATCTTTAGAGAGTGCATAGTCTAGGGAGTAGTTGCTGCTAATAAGTCATTAACATAATAACTTAGGAACAGGGTGATGATATATATATTTGCAGATATAGATATGGCAAAAAAGAAAAACTTGTGTTCCACATTTCAGTTACTTTTTTATTAATCAATTTTTATTAAAAACCATAATAGGGACTTCCCTCTATTCTTCCTAGCATAGTAAATATGCAGAAGACTTCTCCCTTGAGAGAACACTTAAGAGGGATGAATAAAATATTTTAAACCATTTTTGAAATCATGGCTGACATAGAACTAAGGTGAGGGGGAAAGCTCAGAGACAGGAAACAACGAAACAGATTCCATAAGAGTGAGAGCCTGCAATAGTGTCTGCTCTGAGGTCGTCCAATAATTCCTGATGCCTAGTCCTGGGCTTCAAGTGGGCCACAAGGCTCCTGGGAAAGGAGGTAATGTGTAGTGCCAGAGCAGGGAGGAGGGTTGAATTAGAAACTCAGGTACAGAGATAGGACTTTTAACAGGTAATGTTAACAGTGGGTAAACCAGGAAACACCCTGCTTTGCAGAAGGAATCTTGCCTGTCTCAGCCTTGACTCTGGATGGAAGAGAAACAAGAAAACTTTCTCCAGGGAATCTTAATTACTAAGTTGTATTTATTCACATTTGAGACTGGAAGTTACACTGCCTAGATGACCCAAAAAAAAAAAAAAAAAAAAAAAAAACTNATTGAAAGTGTTCCCTGTTGGCAATGCCCCTAAATCCCTAACAGAAGGAAACACAAATCTTTCTAGAAGAACGCCCTTTAAACTCAGCCTTAAAAACAAACATAAAGGGTGGATAGGTTATGGACATTGGGGAGGGTTTGTGCTATGGTGAGTGCTATGAAAGGTGTAAGCCTAATGATTCACAGACCTGTACCCCTGGGGCAAATAATATCTAAAATGTAAAAAAAATAAATAATAAAATCAAAGAAACGGGGGGGGGGGGCAGAAAAAGTTCCAAAGTTCCAAGCAACACAAACATATAAAAGATCATCAACGAAGAAATAAGTCACCATAAGGAAGACAAATAAAATGGAATTAAAATCTAGGCATATCGGGCGCCTGGGTGGCTCAGTGGGTTAAAGCCTCTGCTTTCTGCTCAGGTCATGATCTCAGCATCCTGGGATCGAGGCCCGCATCGGGCTCTCCGCTCAGCAGGGAGCCTGCTTCCTCCTCTCCCTGTCTCTCTGCCTGCCTCTCTGCCTACTTGCTGTGATCTCTCTCTCTGTGTCAAATAAATAAATAAAATCTTTAAAAATAAAATAAAATAAAATAAAATCTAGGCATATCATAGGAACAGCAAAGATGATCTTAAAAGCAGCTGGAGAGAAAAACAGATTTTCTATAAGAGAACAATGATTCAACCAATAGACTTTTCAGCTACACAAATGAAAGTCAGAGAAGGAATAATAGCTTCGAAAGGCTGAAGGAAAATAGCCATCAAACTAGTCATTTATACCCAGTGAGCCATCTTTCACACAAACACTGGGAGAATTTAGAACCAAATATCCTCACTTAAGAAATTTATTTTTAAAAATATCCTTCAAAGAGAAGGAAACTCTCAGAAAATCCTAGACACCACACATAATGGTAAAGAAAATGGGAAATTGTGAGTAAATCTAAACAGGCATTGTCTTCTTATCAATAATACTAGCAATGAGGATGGAAAATAGTGATAAAAACAAAAATCCTAAGAAAAAATGCATATATGTCAGGACAAGATTGACGAGAGTATTTTGACGTCCTTCTATTTTCCAAGAGGAGAGTGAAGATATTTATTAACTTTTTAGAGTTTTAAAGTTAAATATTCATGTTGAAATTTCTTTTTCTTTTTTTTAAGATTTTATTTACTTATTTTAGAGAGAGAGGACACAAGCGGGTGAATGGCAGAGTGGGAGGGAAAGGAACAAGCAGACTCTGTGCTGAGTGTGGAACCCGACACAGGGCTCGACCCCAATGACCCTGAGATCCTGACGCAAACCAAAATCAAGAGGTGGGGGCTCAACCAAATGAGCCACCCGGGCATCCCCATGTTGAAATTTCTAAATTAATCACTTAAAAGAATAAAAGAAAGTGCATTTGGCTTCCAAAGTGGAAGTACTAATGAAATGGGGTGAAGAAGAGAGTGGGGAGAAAAAAAGAAACATAGAAAAAGGTGTGAAAAATTAGAAGCATAGAATAAGGTAGTTGAAGTAGTCTAAATGTTTACTAGTAATCACAATCAAAGCAAAGGGATTAAACTTTCCAGTTAAAAAACAAAGATTATCAAGCTAGATTTTTAAACCATTTATGGTGGAACTTGACAAGCTGATTCTAATATTTATATGGTGGTGCAAAGGGCCAAAATAGCAAGACATCCTGAGGAATAAGAAGAACTCAGTGGGAAAAAAAAAATAAAAAAAAGAAGAACTCAGTGGGAAGATTTGCCATACCACGTATGGACACTATTATGAGACCATAGTAATTAAAGCAAAATAGTATTGATACACAGATAACAGAGAGAAACATGGAAAAGAACCAAAAGTCCACTCAAATATAACCCACTCAAACCTGACAGATGACAAAGCTAGCACTGGAAATTAGTAAGGAAAAGGCTGACTATTACATAAATTTTACTGGAATCATGGATTTTTACATGTGGAAAAAATAAAAATAGATTCCTACTTCACATCACTCAAGAGCAGAGACAGATTGAGGACTTAAATATGAAGGCATTTTTTACTTTATGACTTGAGATAGAAAGTATTTCTTAAACAAGATAGAAAAGCACAAGCTGTAAAAAAAAAATGCATTTAGCCATGTTAACAGTGAGAACTTGGGTTTATCAAAGACACCACAAAGGAAATGAAAAGCCACAAATAAGAAGATGTTTACAAACTGCAGGAACATGAGTTGTAACTACCACGATACCCTGATCTCAGTCTCTAAAAAGCTCCTTGGAGAAATGGCTGCTTTCTGGACTGAGCTAGAGAAAATACGAGATGACTGCAGAAAGTCGTGTTAGAGCAGAAAGTAAGAGACCTCGGAGCCAGTGTCTTCATCTGGGAAAGATGGGTATTAGCTGTGACTTCCTCCATAGGATGTGTGCAGAGGGCGAAATGACACAATGTAAACACTTGGTGAGCGTTCACTCCATTTTGTACACATAAATGTCTGTGATACAGGAAATTTTCTTGCAAGAAATGAGGTAGAGTATCCAGCTTTCTATTTTACCACAAATTATTTTTTTAAACAGGAACTGCTCGGTTATTTTTTGTTTAAACAGGAACTGGTGGCTCGATATGTGTCATTGATTCCTTTCTTGCCTGATACGGTTTCATTTGCTGGCATCTGTGACCTGTGGAGCACATCTGATGTGAGTCGTTTTTCCTCACAGATTTATAGTTTGTGCTGACTTCATTGAACAGGGGCCAGGGGCTTGTATAATTTTAAATTGCAACGTTCATTAGTCCTTATGAAAATCCATTTGGTCATCTGTTTAGCAGACTGAGCTGAATTCTGAAGTATTTTTTTCTTTCTGGTTCCATTTGGCTAAGTTCATAAATAAGAAAAAATAATTTTTGCACAAAGAATAAAAAAATATTTCGGAAGCCTTCATACTGATTTATCCTCCCAGCATTATCTTAACAATATCCCAGCTTTATTCATTTGAAAAAATCAAAATTACACTCCTATGTTATACCTGGAACTCACATAGCCCATAATTTATGGGTTTCTTAAGGCTCACCATGTCATTATTGATTCCGTATGCACTTCTTGGTCACCTACAACATATCAGACATTGTACTAAATTCGGGCTATGAGCAAAATTATCATGGCCTCTGCCCTCATGGAATTGACAGTCTGTGTAGGTTATATAACATCCAAAAGGATCTTCTATGAAACAAACTGATACATTATCCCAGGTATTCATTCTGCTTTTGGATCTCCTACGGTACTGTGTTTGCATAAAATTAAGCAACATCCTACAACTACCTTTGAAAGGTAGCTCTAAAGCAAAGAATTTAAGTACCCTTTAAATTGTTTCGTTCCCTGGGATATTTGGGCAACATAATGCTGACAGTATTAGAGGAAACATTTCCTCAATCTCAAGACATCTAACGAAAATATGCAAAGAATAGAATAATTCATGTGCTCTCAGCCAGACGGGCTTTCCCACTCCCTAGGTATTCCCTCACCTCTCTGTGTTTCCACTTCCTCATCTCTAAAATGGGAAGAGTAGTACCTCCCTCAAAAGTTTATTCTAGGATTAAATGAGTTAATGCATGCGATGTGCTTAAAAAATTTGGGAGCAGGCGAGGGGGAGAGATGAATAGGCAGAGCACAAATGGTTTTTAGGGCTGTGAAAATATGCTGTGGTATTCTAATAATGGGTACATGTCCCTACACATTTGTCAAAACCCAAAGAATATACAAGACCAAGCGTGAGTCTTCCTGTAAGCTGTGGACTTTGGGTGATTCTGACGTGTCGCTGTAGGTCTATCAGGTGTAACAGTTGTAACACTACTGTGGATAGATGTTGATGACGTGTGGGGACAAGGGTAGATGGAGAATCTCTTCCTCCAGTTATGCTGGGAACCTAAAACTGCTGTGAAAGTAGTCTTTAAAAGAGTCTTCAACACATAGTGAGCTATCATATATAAATTCAAAATGAAAAGTAAAACTTAGACATTTGTCTCCCCCGCCCATAGTGTTGGTTCTAGAAATCCATGTCATCAGTCAGAGAAAATACCATGGTGGTTGGGTTTTTTTTAATGAATTAGAACGTAGTACCAAAATCTAGAAAAAGGATTTTTAAAATAGGTCTTCTACTTTAAGGCACTCATGTTAACGGTGACTTTTTAAAAACCCTGGATGGCCAACCCAGAATGAAGCACTCAGTCAACACAACACCATGTCCCTTTTCTTTCTGTCAGCAATTTCTGGATCTCCTGGCAGGAGACGAAGAAGAGCATGCAGTATTACTATGTAATTACTTTCTCTCCCTGGGGAAGAAGGCCTGGCTCATGATGGGCAGTGCAATTCCCGAGGTAAGACCACGCAGCCTGGCTCCAGCACAGGAGTGTCGTTGTCTGAGATGCTTGTGTTAGGGTCCAGATTATGAACAGTACCCTTTTGCATAACGATCCTTTGAGTTGCAAGGAAAGTGGCCCAGAGATTGCACCGTGGGCAGAGAGAACCAGTGATAAGGCTGATTCCCTTAGTGATCCAGTGTAACTCACACTAAGGAGGGAAGGGGGTCCGAAGACGTGTGGCGAGGTTAGAGATCTCTCCGATCATGTCCATTGCTTCCTCAGGCATCTGGGACTAACCAGCAGGTAAAGGGGAACCCAGCAGAGCAAAGAAAAGAATGTTAGCAGCTATATTTGGATATTATTGTTACTTTTATTTGACTGGAGGTAACAACTATGAGAATGTTTCCCCCACTTCAAATGTGCCTAAATTTGGGGAATGTTAGGGTAATTTGGGGTACAAATTTAGAAAATTCACATGAACTGGAGCAGCTTATCGAAAGAGTGTATCCAAAGGAGACCACAAGTTTCTAGGAATCCTTGGGAATTAGGTAGCATAAGCTGCCACTGGGCAGGTATTATCACATCAAAAACTCATTCTCCATCGTTACATCTCAGGGAGCCTGGTAGAAGAAAAAGAACACTAGGCTAGGAAGTCACGAAGCCTGGGTTCAAAGCTCTGCCTATTTCTCATGAGCTGTGTGGCTCTAAGCAAGTCAATTCACAACTCTGAGCTTTATAAGGAAACCAGGATAATATATCTTGCCCTGCCTTCCCCAGAAGACTATTGTGAGCATCAAAGGAAATCCATACGTGAGCAGTAAATGAATAAATGCTCACTGTAAAAAAATAATAATAATAATCCAAGAATACACAAGTATTCTGAGTAAAAAATTAAAGTACTTTGTCAGGCTCTAACCCCCACACCCACTCCCTACCTCAGGTGTATTCACTGCTAACCGTTTGGTGTGTATCTTTTCAAAGCATCTACACATTCACATAATTATAAATGTATCTCAAACACTAGTTACTGTATTAGAAACAGAAGTTGTATTCAGATATAATCAGCCATCTAAATACTTAATCAACCATCCCTATTTGGTTTACGATAACTAGCAGATGCAAGCATTTTGCAAAAATGAACATTTGATTTTATTTAAGTGCAGTGCAACCTAGAACTTCAAACTAATTTTCAACATTAGCCTTGAAATTTAGAAATCAGAGGTCCAACTAAAATAATGAATTATGTGTGCAAACTAATCTTGACCTTAATTGCATAATTAATTGGAAACATAATGACTATTTTCCTTCAGGGTCCAACTGCTTATGTGCTAACTCGGGAGCAAAGTCACTATTTAATATGGAATCCCTGCACTGGACATTTTTATGGACAATTTGATACATTCTGTCCCTTAAAAAGTGTGAGCTGTTTAATAGGTCCCGATAATGTAAGTATTACCTTTGGATGACTGTTGCTTTCTTTTTTAATTGACCTACTGATTTAATAATATTTTATGTATCAAAAAATGTATATAAACATACGTGTATAACAGTTAAAGAAATGTAGCGTCAAGCACAGTGGTGAGACTGTCCTAAACAATAACTTTTGGTTGAATTAGTCACTTGATCTGCAGAGAAGAACAATGAGGTTAAAGAATGTAAAACTCAGATTCAGAGGACCTGAGTTTATGTCCCGGCTCCGTCCTCGTCTCTTCCAAAATAGAGTTTATAAGGACCTAACTCCTAGTGTTTTGAGAACTAAGTGAGGTACATTTATCAGCTGAGAAGACTGGGTTCCTTCCTCCCTCCCTTTTTCTCTCCCCTTCCTTCTTCCCTCCTCCCTCCCTTCCTTTCATCCTTCCTTCCTTCCTTTTTTCCTTCCCTTCCCCGTTCCCCTTTCCTTTTTAAAGAGAGACTCCTAGTACCCACCAGGTGACTGGGGACAAACTTAATTATGAGGGGTACCATATAAAACAGTTAAACACATGAGTTATGAAGTCGGACTACCTGAGTTTAAACTTCATCATTTACTAGTCGTGTGAGCTTGGGAAAACTTCCTGTGTCATACAGCCTCAGCTTCTTCACTGGTAAAAGGGAGGTAATGGGAGCAGTTACGTTGAAGAGTGTTGTGAGCCATGGATGAGATGATCAGTGTAAAGCAGCTAACACACAGGAACAACTCTATACTGTCTGTTATGATTGTTTTCATCAACATCATCTGTCTTAGTGGTCTGAACTTTGTATGCATCTGTCAGAAAAATCATTTCAGCATGCATCCCCAATGTATATCTTTTATTGAAGTACAATTAACACACAGTGTTCTGTTAGTCTCAGGTCTACAATATGATGATTCAACAATTCTGTAGAGTACTCAGTGCCTTTCTCAACAAGTCTGCTCTTGATCCCCTTTATCTATTTCACCCATCCCTCCACCCACCGCCCCTCCAGCAACCCCCAGTTTGTTCTCTGTATTTAAGGGTCTGGTTTTTCATCTCTTGTTTGTTTCTTAAATCCCACATATGTGTGAAGTCATGTGGTATTTGTCTTTCTCTGTCTGACTTATTTCACTTAGCATTACATCGTATAGGTCCATCCATGTCATCACAAATGGCAAGATCTCATTCTTTTCTATGACTCAGTAATATTCCATTATGTATACATATCTTCTTTATCCATTCATCTATCAGTGGACACTTGGGTTCTTTCCATATCTCAGCTATTGTAAATAGTGTTGCAATAAACAACAGAGGCACATGTATCTTTTCAAATTGTTTTCACTTTCTTTGGGTAAATACCCAGTAGTGGAATCAATGGATCATATGGTAATTCTATTTTTAATTTTTTGAGAAAAAAAATACTGTTTTCCATAGTGGTTGCACCAGTTTGCATTCCCACTAACAGTGCACAAGGGCATCTTCACCAACACTTGTTGTTTCTTGTGTTCTTTATTTTAGCTATTCTGACAGGTGTGAGGTGGTATCTCATTGTAGTTTTGATTTGCAATTTTCTGATGACCAGTGATGTTGGAAATCTTTTCATAGGTCTGTTGGCCATATGTATGTCTTCTTTGGAGAAATGTCTGTTCATGTCTTCTGTCCATTTTTTCATTGAATTACTTGGGGGTATTGTTGTTGTTGTTTTGGTGTTGAGTTGTATAAGTTCTTTATATATTTGGGATACTAACCCTTTATCAGATATGTCATTTGCAAATATCTTTTCCCATTCAGTAGGTTGTCCTTTAGTTTTGTTGTGTCCTGTGCTGTGCCAGAAGGTTCTTATTTTGGTGTAGTCCAAGTAGTTTATTTTTGCTTTTGTTTCCCTTGCCTCAGGAGACATATCTAGAAGAATGTGGCTACAAGCCAGTGTCAGAGTAATTACTGCCAGCACTCTCATCCAGGATTTTTATGGTTTAAGGTTTCATATTTAGGTCTTTAATCCATTTTGAGTTTATTTTTGTGTACAGTGTAAGAAAGTGGGCCAGCTTCATTCTTTTGCCTATTTTCCCAACACCATTTGTTGAAGAGACTGTCTTTTTTTTTTTTAAAGATTTTTTTAAATTTATTTATTTGACACAGAGAGAGAGATTACAAGTAGGCAGAGAGGCAGGCAGAGAGAGAGGAGGAAGCAGGCTCCCCGCTGAGCAGGGAGCCCGATGCGGGCCTCGATCCCAGGACCCTGAGATCATGACCTGAGCCGAAGGCAGAGGCCCTAAACCACTGAGCCACCCAGGCACCCTTGAAAAGACTGTCTTTTTCCCATTGCATATTCTTGCCTCCTTTTTGAAGATTAATTGACCATATAAGCATGGGTTTATTTCTGGGCTCTCTATTCTGTTCTGTTGATCTGTATGTCCATCTTTGTGCCAGTACTGTACCATTCTGCTTTGATTACTACAGCTTTGTAGTATATCTTGATATCTGGGATTGAGATATTTCCAGATTTGTTCTTCTTTCGCAAGACTGCTTTGACTATTTGGGGTCTTCTGTGGTTCCAAACAAACTTTAGGATTATTCCAGTTCTATGAAAAAAAATGCTATTGGTATTTTGATAGGGGTTGCATTAAATCTGTACATTGCTTTGGGTAGCATGGACATTTTGACAATATTTGTTCTCCCAATCCATGAGCATGGAATATCTTTCCATTTGTATCATCTTCAACTACTTTCATCAATGTCAATAGTTTTCATAGTAGAGGTCTTTCACCTACTTGGTTAAATTTATTCCTGGTTATTTTATTATTTTTGACACAACTGTAAATGGGATTGTTTTCTTCATTTCTCTTCCTGCTACTTCATTATTAGAATATAGAATGTAATAGATTTCTGATACTAATTTTGTATCCTACAACTAAATGCAATTATCAGTTCTAGGAGTTTTTTGCTGGAGTCTTTAGGGTTGTCTTTAAATAATATCACGTTATCTGCAAATAATGAAAGTTTTACTCCTTCCTTAACAATCTGAATGCCTTTTCTTTTCTCATCTGATTGCTGTGACTAGGTATTCCAGTACTATGTTAAATAAAAGTGGTTATAGTGAACATCCCTGCCTTGTTTCTGATCTTAGAGGAAAAGATCTGAGTTTTTCACCATTGAGTGTGATGTTAGCTGTGGGTTTGTCATATATAGCTTTTATTATGTTGAGTATGTTCCCTCTAAATCTATTTTGTTGAGAGTTTTTATCAGAATGGATATTGTATTTTGCCAAACACTTTTTCTTCATCTGTTGAGATATCATATGGTTTTTATCTTTTCTCTTATTGATGTGATGTAGGACATTGATTAACTTGCAAATATTGAACCACCCTTGCATCCCTGGAATAAATGCTACTCGGCAATGAATGATTTTTTATAAAAATATATTGTTGATTTGGTTGGCTAATATTTTGTGTTTTGGTGTCAGGATAATGCTGGCCTCCTAGAGTGAATTTGGAAGGTTTCCTAACACATCTATGATTTAGAATAGTTTGAAAAGAATAGGTATTAACTCTCCTTTAAATGTTTGGTAGAATTCACCTGTGAAGCCATCTTGGTCTTAAATTTTGTTTGTTAGAAGTTTTTTGATTATGGATTCAATTTCATTGTTAGTAATTGGTCTGTTCAAATTTTCTATTTCTTCCAGATTCAGTTTTAAGTTATATTTAGGAATTTATCCATTTCTCCTAGGTTGTCCAGTTTGTTGGTATATATAATTTTTCATAATATTCTCTTAAAATCATTTGTATTTCTGTTATCAGTTATTATTTCTGTTTCATTTCTGATTTGAGTCTTTTTTTTTTTTTAGATTTTTTATTTATTATTTGACAGAGAGACACACAACAAGAGGGGGAATACAAACAGGGGGAGTGGGAGAAGAAGCAGGCTTCCCGCTGAGCAGGAAGCCTGATGCAGGGCTCAATCCCAGGACCCTGGGATCATGACCTGAAGGCAGGCACTTAACAACTGAGCCACCCAGGCGCCCCAATAAATTTTTTGTCTTTTCAAAGAACCAGTTCTTGGTTACATTGGTCTTTTCTGGGTTTTGTGTTTTTTTTTTTTTTTTTTGGTCTCTATTTCATTTTTTCTGCTCTAATCTTTATTATTTCCTTCCTTCTACTGGCTTTGGGCTTTTTTTGTTCTTCTCTTTCTAGCTCCTTTAGGAGTAAGGTTAGGTTGTTTATTAAAGATTTTTCTTGTTTCTTGAGGTAGGCCTGTATTGCTATAAACTTCCCTCTTAAAATAGCTCTTACTGCATCCCAAAGATTTTATTTTTCATTTCCATTTGTCTCCATGTATTTTTCCATGTATTTTTTTAAATTTACTCTTTGATGTCTTGGTTCAACCATTCATTATTTAATAACATGTTATTTAGCCTCCACCTATTTATGTTCTTTCCAGATTTTTTCTTGTAATCGGTTTCTAGTTTCATAACCATTGTGGTCAGAAAAGATGCATCATATGATCTCAGTCTTTTTGAATATTAAGACTTGTTTTGTGGCCTAATACATGTTCTATCCTGGAGAAATTTCCATGTGCACCTAAAAAGTTCCTGCCGGTTTTGGATGGAATGGTCTGCATATATCTATCTGTTAGGTCCATCTAGTTTAACATGTCATTTAAAGCACTGTTTCCTTGTTGATTTTCTGTCTGGAAGATCTATCCATTGATGTAAGTGTTGTGTTAAAGCCCCCTACTATTACTGTATTACTGTCAATTTTTTCCTATATGTCTGTTAGCAACTGCTTTATATATTAAGGTACTCCTATCTTGGGTACATAGATATTTACAATTGTTACAATTCTCTTCTTGGTTTGTCTCCTTTATCATTATGTAGTGTTCTTCTTTGTCTCTTGTTACAGTCTTTTTTTTTTTAAAGATTTTATTTATTTATTTGACACACAGAGAGAGATTACAAGTAGGCAGAGAGGCAGGCAGAGAGACAGGAAGAGGAGGAAGCAGGCTCCCTGTTGAGCAGAGAGCCCGATGCGGGCCTCGATCCCAGGATGCTGAGATCATGACCTGAGCCGAAAGCAGAGGCTTTAACCCACTGAGCCACTCAGGCGCTCACAGTCTTTGATTTAAAGTCTACTTTCTCGGATACAAGTACAGCTACCCCAGTTCCTTTTTGCTTCCACTAGTGTGTGTTTCCATCCCTTCATTTTCAATCTTCATGGATGTCAGAAGAAAATCACTTGAGCATGCCTCCACCATATATTATTTTTGTTTATAAATTATACATTTCATTTCCGCATCAATATATTATTATATTATACAGAGAAAAAAACTCTTAAAAATAAAGAGGCATTAGAAGATCTAATATTTTCTCCTCATAGCTCTGGTGTGTGCAACCTACTTTAAAGATCACTAGTTTAGGGCACCTGGGTGGCTCAGTGGTTTAAAGCCTCTGCTTTCGGCTCAGGTCATGATCTCAGGGTCCTGGGATCGAGGCCCGCATCGGGCTCCCTGCTCAGCAGGGAGCCTGCTCCCCCCCCCTCTGCCTGCCTCTCTGCCTCCTTGTGATCTCTCTCCCTCTGTGAAATAAATAAAATAAAATAAAATAAAATAAAATAAAATAAAATAAAAGATCACTGGTTTAGGGGCACCTGGTGGCTCAGCCAGTTTAGTGTCTGTCTATTGATTTTGGCTCGGGCCATGATCTTGGAGTTGTGAGATCAAGCAGCACGTCAGTCTCCAGATTCTCTCTCTCTCTCCCTCCCTCTGCTCTTGCTCTCTCATAAATCTACCTCTTAGGGTAGTCTACCCTTAGGGTTACTGCTAAATTAGAGAGTATATGCCAAGCACCCAACAAAGTACCTATCTTTCATAGGTCTTCAGCAAATGGCAACTATTATTAATTGCAAGTGTGAAGAGCACTATGGAGTACCATTCTCATGTTCATTACTCTTTTAATTAAAAGCAATATCATAATCATGAATGAACTGCTAAGCTCCTCCTATGTTTAAAGAACCATGTTAAGGCCATTTGTAATCAAGCAGAGTCAACAGGCATTGGAAAAGCCCTCAAAGAGCTCCATTCTCTGTCAAAATTAGTACAAGTTCTCAAAACAATTACTGTGTGGTTGACTAATTACGTAATGCCCAGGTTTGGTGAGGAAGAAAGACCCTCTCCCCCCTTTCTAACAAGAAGCAAAGCAGTAGCTCATGATTTTGGGCAACATCCTTCACGGCAGCTGTTCCAAAGCTGCTCTAAGCCTTGGCCTCTCTTGGTAGAGGACCTCACGCTCACCTAGCTGGTCTGATACTGTGCGCTCTAAAACCCCCACTGCCCTATGCTCCACCACAACACCTCTCTGGATTGTCAGCCCTTCTCCTCCTGTACTCCTTTGCCAAGAAAGAAGTGTCTCCCCTTTCTACCCATGTTTGATTTCCACTCTTACTGCAAGACATGCCTGCCTCTCTACTCATTATTCCAACTTGCCCCTACATTTTTCTCTTTCTCTACCTATTGATATGCTCAGAAGTCCAACAGTCCCAAAATACAGGCATATCTCATTTTGTTATGCTTCATTATATTCACAGATACCGGTGGGTTTTTTTGGTGTTTTTTGTTTGTTTGTTTGTTTTTACAAATTTAACATTTGTGGCAACTCTGTGTGAGGCAGATCAGTTGACACCATTTTCCAACAGCATCTGCTCACTTTGTGTTTCTGTGTCATGTTTTGGTAATTCTTGCAATATTTCAAACTTTTTCATTATGATTATATTTGTTATGATGATCTGTTATCAGTGATGATAATTCACTGAAAGCCCAGATGATAATTAGCATTTTTAACAATATTTTTTAATTAAGGTATGTATATTGTTTCTTTAGGCATAATGCTGTTGTGCACTTAATAGGTTACGGTATATTGTAAACATAACTTTTATATGCACTGGGAAACCAAAATATTCATTTGACTTCCTTTATTGCGATATTCACTTTATTGCAGTGGTATGGAACCAAACCACAGTATCTCAGAGGTGTGCTTGTATGCTTCTGCCAACCCAGATACACCCTCAACTACCACTGCCCCTCTTCCCTTTGCTTCCAGAATTCTGTAATTACTAATTATACCCCCTGCTTCTATGTTCTCAGTAAACTCAGACTTTAACCCTTTTAAAAATTTAGCTCCTCTTCCCTGACCATCCTATAGAAATTCAACTCTAAGCAGTACCATTGTCTTGCTAATGGATAAGTAAATCCAATGGTTTACTCTCATCTTCATTCTCTTCTCCTTTTCTATGGTACATGACATGACTAATACCCTCTTCATGAAAAAAACAGACAATGTGCTATAGTGAGTGCTGTGAAGTGTGTAAGCCTGATGATTCACAGACCTGTACCCATGAAACAAATAATACATTATATGTTAATTAAAAAAAGAAATAATAAAATGTTATCCCTTCTAATGTCTGAAGAAAACCAAACAAAGCAAAACAGACAGACATTTTCCCCTGCCTTGGTTTACAGATAAAGAACTGTTTAGTTTTCATTTTCTTTGCAAGAGTTTCTTAGGTTTCTTTCATTGTCTCTTCTTCCCACCCCTTAAAAGGCAAGGGTTGCTGGAGTAGAGGGAGGTGGGAGGGATGGGGTGGCTGGGTGATGGACATTAGGGAGGGTTATATGCCATGGTGAGTGCTGTGACTTGTGTAAGACTGATGAATCACAGACCTGTACCAATGAAACAAATAATACATTACATGTTAATAAAAAAAGAAGTTTGGAGACCACAAAAAAAAAAAAAGAACAGAGTAAGCTAAATAAAAAAGTCTATGTTCCTGAAGATTCTATATTTAGATTTCTTACAGGACCACACCTATTATTATTAACTGTAACTCTAAGCTATCCTGACAGAGAAGTTACAATCCTCTCACTAGCCCCAGAATCTTTCTTTGGATCCTGAATTTTCAAGTCTCTGTGAGACACCCAAGTGCTTTATCAAAATCTCAAACTTGGGGGCACCTGGGTGGCTCAGTCGGTTGGGCAGCCAACTTTTAGTTTCAGCTCAGGTCATGATCTCAGGGTCCTAGGATAGAGCCCTGCTTCAGGCTCTGTGCTCAGCAGGGAGTCTGCTCAAGGATTCTCTCCCTCCCTCTCCCTCTGTCCCTCCCCACTGCTCACCAGCAAATGCGCTCAGGCGCGCGGGCGCTCTTNTTCTCTCCCTCCCTCTCCCTCTGTCCCTCCCCACTGCTCACCAGCAAATGCGCTCAGGCGCGTGGGCGCTCTTTCTCTCTCTCTATATATATATATATATAATTAATAAATCTTTAGAAATAAATCTCAAACTTAGCACATCCAAAATCAGTTCATTTCCCCCTTGCCTGCAAAACCAGTTCCTCCTCCTGGCTTCCTGTTTCTATGATGTCAATTACCCAGAGTCACTCCTCAGAATTGTCCTTGATTTTCTCTCTCTCTTACTTCCTCCTACTTCAATCCTATTAACAGATACCAAATCATATAGATTCTACCTGTTGTTTCCCAGGCCATGCCATTATTGTTTCACCCTACATTACTATAAATAACCACTAAATAATAGCTCCAACTCAGTTATTTGGTACACTGATGACTGATTAAGTTTCTGAACATTCAGCTTCATCATTCCCTGGCTCAAAAAGTATACAGATTTAAGACCAAATCTCACCTTGGCTTTCAAAGTCCTATATAATCGGACCTCAACTTTTTCTAGCGCTAGTTCCCACACTTTTCTGCACCTTCCCTACCCTACAGTCCAGTTGTAGTTCTTAAAGGCCTTGCCTTCTTAAAACAATTTGATTTGAATTCCAAGTATCAAAGCCTCCTCATTGGCTGCCACTTCTCTGTATCCTTTGCTGCTTTTTCGTTATTTCTCCAAATTTAAAAAATCAGATCCTCAAAGTTCAAATTCATCAAACATCTTTTAGATCTATACTTCCTCCCTAGGAACATATATATGCTGATAATCCCCAAATGTGTATCTCTAGCTCACCTAGTTCCCAGAACTTCAGACTGAAATATCCAACTGCCTATTCATCATCTTCATATAGATGCCAGACATACATCTCAAACTTAACATGCCCAAACTTGAATTCCCAATTTCCTTTTGCAGTCTTTCTTATCTCAGTAAAGGGCAATTCCATCAGTCCAGTTACTGAGGCCAAAATCCTTGTAGGCACCTTGGATTCCTTTCTTTCTCCCACACCCTATTCATCAGCAAATCCTACTGGTTTCAGAGTATATCCAGAATCTGATCACAGCCCACCAGTTTCATTGCTACTATTTTCATCCACACTCCTGCAACTCTTACCTGGATTATTTGAAATAGCCTCCTAGCTGGAGACTTCACTATTTGCCCTTACCTCCTTGGATCTAGTCTCAAAACAGCGGAGAATATTTGTGAAAATGGAAGACAGACTATGTCACCCCTCTGCTTAAAATACTCGTGCCTTCCTAGCTCACTCTAAAATCAAAGTCTAACTCTTTAAAATAATCTACAAGGCCTTTTATTTTTTTTAAAGATTTTATTTATTTATTTGACAGAAAGAGAGAGATTACAAGTAGGCAGAGAGGCAGTCAGAGAGAGGGAAGCAGGCTCCCTGCTGTAGGGCTCGATCCCAGGACCCTGAGATCATGTCCTGAGCCAAAGGCAGAGGCTTTAACCCACTGAGCCACCCAGGCGCCCCCACAAGGCCTTTTATGGCCTGACAGCCGTCCCACCACCCCTCCCCATCCCCCACTGATGTCCTCTCTTGCTCTAATTTGCTCATTCCTCTAAACCTGCCATCTTCCTTACTGATCCTCAACACATCAAGCAGGTTTTGCACTTGCTGTCTCCCCTGCAGAGATGACCTTTCCCCTTCTTCCATTTCTGATCAGATGTCATCTTTCCAGCAATAATTTCCCTGTACACCCTGAAATTTCATATCTTCCCATGTTTTCTCCACAGCCCTTGTACACTTAGCTGTTGCCCATAAAGGCAGTAAAAACCCATCCCCACTAAATGGCTTCAAATAGTTATTCTTATGAATCTCTGGGTTAGCTGGGACAGCTCTGCTTCATGTGTGTTTATGCTGAGACTCAGCAGTGACAATGGCAGAAGCACAAAGAGGCAAGCAGGAACACACAAAGCTTCTTAAGCTTAGACTCAGAAGTTACACACTAACATTTCTGTCCCATTCTACTGACCAAACATCAAGGAGCAGGGAAATACATTTCACCCCTTTTAGTAGGACAAACTGCAAAATAACATGGCAGAGTGTAGATATATGAAGGGGTGAAGAATTGAGGTCAGTGACACAATCTACTACACCAGGTAACATCATCTGAAATCCCATATATTTACTTACTTGTTCACACTATCTTCTCACTAGCTACTGCATAAGGGTAGGAACTTTGTTTCATTCATTACTTTATCCCTAGTGACTGAAATTGAGCCCATAGTAGATACTTGAAATTTTGTGGGATGGACAAATTTACCACTGATGCACAGGTCATTCAATATGTCTACTGTATGCCAGAAAATACATAAATGCTAAAGATACAGTGGTGAATAAGGCACAGGGCAAATGTCCTCAAGACAACATTGCCACATCTAGTTAGGAGGCAGGTGGACAGGCAATTAATAGTAGTAATAAATTAGCTAACAATTATTGAGCACCTATGATGTATGAGGCATTGTTCTAAGATGTGAATTAACTAATCTACCTCAACAACCTTGAGGTGGGTACTATTATCCCAGTTTCATAGAGGAGGAAAATGAGGTACAAAGAAGTTAAATAAACCATCCAAGGGATGCGTGGGTGGCTGTCAGTTAAGCGTCTGCCTTTGGCTCAGGCATGATCCCAGAGTCCTGGGACTGAGTCTCATATTGGGCTCCTTGCTCAGTGCGGAGCCTGCTTCTCCCTCTGCCTGCTGCTCCCCTTCTGCTTGTGTTCCCTCTCTCCCTCTCTCTTTCACAAATAAGTGAATAAAATCTTTTTTTTTAAAAAATCATCTAAGGTCACACCATTAGTAGATGTTGGAGCCAGAATTCAAATACAAGTGGCCTGGTTCCAGAACCAATATGCTGCATGCCTCAACAAGACAGGTACTATTCAGAGATTACAGAGTGCTGTGGAAGCAAAGAGGTAGACACCTAACTCAATTAGGAAGCTAGGAAGAACCGAGTTAGAAAAGCCAGACTGAGAAAGGAAGAGCCTTGTCTATCTTCTCCTAAAAAGTTTTTTTCTTATCAGGAACTATTGTCAACCTACAATCAGTGGTAAGGTGCACCTCAACTTCAGATATAAAAAATATGAAAAAGGCCAGTAGGGGTGGCTGGATGGCTCAGTCATTAAGCGTCTGCCTCTGGCTCAGGTCATGATCCCAGGGAAGCAGGAATCCTGCTTCTCCCTCTCCCACTCCCCCTGCTTGTGTTCCCTCTCTCGCTGTGTCTCTCTCTGTCAAATAAATAAAAAATAAAATCTTTAAATAAAAAAAAAGTGACAAATAACCATTTTATGATGCCTCTGATTATAAAATGCATGGTTTTACAAATCAAAATATTTTTTAAAAAGTGCATCCTGTGTGTCCTCTTGCTCTCTGCCTCCTCTATACAAACACACACAAATATACATGCACGCACACACATGTATATATATCTGCTGCCTATATGCTAATCTAGTCTTTTTTTGTTTTTAGATTTGGTTTAATATTCAACGATATGACTCCCCACTACGGATAAATTTTGATGTCACCAAGCCCAAGCTATGGAAATCTTTCTTTTCAAGAAGCCTTCCATATCCTGGCCTTTCTAGTGTTCAGGTATATGATCCTTTTATTAACAATGTAGACAAAGGGGGTGCCTGGGTAACTCAGCCAGTTAAGTGTCTTATGATTTCAGCTCAGGTCATGATCTCAGGGTTGTGAGATCGAGCCACACTGAGAGTGGAGCCTGGTTAAGATTCTCTCTCTCCCTCTCCTTCTGCCCCTTCCTCCTCACCCCCTCTCTCTTTCCCTCTCTTTAAAAAAAAAAAGTAGACAAAGAAGTAAGGACTTTGAAATCATTATACTGGGTAGCCAGATATTTTTGACCCTTAATTCTACTCCTAGATATTCAATCAAAAATGTTTTTCAAACTTAGTTGAGCCCAACTCACAATAAGAAATTACCACCATATAATGAACCAGTGTGTGTGTGTGTGTGTGTGTGTGTGTGTATATGAAGTTTTGATATAATGAACCTCATGACATAAAGTACCTCAAAATATATTCCATTTAATTTCTTAAATGCTGGTCTCAATTCACTAAATTAATGACTGAATTTCATGACTGCTATTAAAACATGAAATCCAATCACAGGGCATGATCCAGTAGGGGCTCATAAAATTAATTTAGAGGGTCCTGGCCAGTGGCAAGATTGTAAGTAGTAAGCATGAAAATTGTTTACTAAAACTTCTGTTTGTTAGCTAAATACGTATGTGTATATGTGCATACTGAGTGTGTAATATATTTTTTACTGTGATCCAGACCTTTCAAAAAAAAAGGTTTAAAAAACAGTGCCCTACAGAAATTATTCCATGTGTACAAGGGGACATATATAAGATTTTTCACAGAAACATTGTTAATAATAGCCAAAGAACTAGAATTACAGAAGGGTCAAATTATGTAGAATACATAATGGAATATTTTATAGTAGTTACACAAATGAATCAACATTAATACATCTTAGCACTCTAAAAATGTGGATGTTATGATCTCTAGATATAATATTAAGGCAAGCTGTGTATTCACAGTATAAAACTATTACACAGACTTGTCAAATCACTACTTTGTACAATTGAAACTAATGTAACATTGTCAACTAAACCTGAAATAAAAAAAAAAAAAAACTATTACAAAAAGTTTAGAAAACACCCAAACCAAAATAATACATTGTTTGGGGATACATAAATCTGTAATAACATCATAAGTACATTTTATTAACTTGCCTATCTCCGCCAACTATGTGATGTAAACACCAGGAAGGCAGAAATTTTTATTCATGGATATATTCCTATCACCTATAAAAGTGCCTGGCACACAGTAGGACATGTTGAAAGTGCTAAGAAACAAATTCAGGTCATAGCTACTTCTATGATGAGAGAGGAAGGAAATGAAATTAAGAACTACAGAGCACTATAATTTGTGATACTGTACTTAAGGTGGGTCATGGGTACACTGGTATCCATGATACTATCCTCTATTATCTGAAGGAATGTCTCCGATTTCATAATTTTTTAAAAGATTTAGGAAAGAATGGATAGCTATTCAAATTAAGTGTAAGTGATTTCTAGAATTTCTAAACTATTTTCTCTTTTATAGCCAGAAGAACTAATTTACCAGCGCACAGACAAAGCGGCCACAGCTGAGCTACAAGACAGGTCATATGATACCCATCTATCCACACACAATCTGTCACTAGGAGTGTAATGTCAAACTAAACAGTTCTCAGCCTGGATCAATAATTTGAGCAATTAAACTTTAATTCATGTTCATAGATACCAAATACAGATGTGATCTCTAAATCCCATAGCTCAAAGGGAGGCCTTCGCATCAGCATGGTGAGGAACAAACACAAGTGACCTCCAGCCATGACAGGTAGTTCTCCCAAAATTTCACCTCAGATGAAAGCTCAGCATCGTGTTATGGGTCTTGTTCAGATATATTATAATCCTCAGCTTAATTAAACATACCTCTTTTGTCCAGTTAGTGGCTTACTGAGCCTCAGCTAGTTTATAAACCTAACACATGGAGAAGGCTGGTAAGAGTCCCTGTAATCCTTCTAACCCTGTAAAACGAACCTTTACTCTTCCAGTTTTGCAAATGTGGAAACCAAGGTTCGAAGGGCTCAACATACTCATTGTCAGAGGGGACTTCTAAGCCCAGTTAGATCTTTCTGATTTCAAAGTCTGTGTGCCCTTTCTACTATATCACGCTGTGTTAAAGAGCACCATGTCAAATACTGGAGAATAAATGTGACCCTAAGGTATTATTACTGGAAGACTCCAATTTATTCTCAACTTCAAATTTTAAATAAAGCCTTACTGGAGATCCTTACCTAGAACAACTAATTCCCCAGAAAGTTTTTGTTTCTTCTGATAGGTTCAGGATACTATTAATTAGACCCACATTACTTATTTATCCAATATCGATGAAGTGCATGGCAATTCAACCAAACTCTTGCTCAGATCATCTTGAAACCCAGAACAAAAATATGTATAATGTGCGAAATGAGAAGGGGATCCTGCAGCTATTAAGTAGTGGGGAGCTAGCTGGGTCCCCTAAATCTGTGCATTTGGTTAGGGATGCCCAAGAGGCCTTAGAATTGGCAGGGTTTCAACTCAAACCCCAGTTTTCCCTGCCATTGTCAAGTCATCACCTTACTTCATACTTCATACATGTTAAGTAAAATTGGGACAATATCCCCCCTCACAGTCACTGTTGGGATTAAATAAAAATGAATAGAAAGCATTTTACATAGTACCTGCTAAATGAAAGCTCAATGTTAGCTATTTTCCTTTATTCTGTGTTTGCGACTTAATTTTTTTTTTTTTTGGTGACTTAATTTTTGATATCCTGCTTTGTAGCTAATTATAGGTATTGGACCTATAGGATGTAAAGCTTAGTGATGATGGATATCCTAAGGACAATCTTAAGGAAATTCAGAAAAATAATCCTCATAAGCAGAAGTCACAGCACAGGGTAAAGAATCAATATGCAGGATTAAAAGCCCTACAAATATTTAAGGCTTTCGGGACGCCTGGGTGGCTTAGTCATTAAGCGTCTGCCTTCGGCTCAGGTCACAATCCCAGGGTCCTGGAATCAAGCCCCGTATCAGGCTCCCTGCTAGCCCGCTTCTCCCTCTCCCACTCGCGCTACTCGTGTCCCCTCTCTCGCTGTGTCTCTGTCAAATAAATAAATATCTTAAGAAAAAATTTATATTTAAGGCTTTCAACATGAACTATGCCTAGTGAATGACAACTCCACCTGAATCCCCACTACATACAAACCGTATCTTTGTTTACAAAGGCCACACCTGCAAAAGACAGAGCTTCTTTTTTATAAACAGGATTGAAAAAATACTAAAAGAAAAAATCATGGACTGGAGGCCACGCCATCTGACTAGATGGAACAGGTACTGTACCTCCGCTCTACGGCACTTCTTGCCTGTGTTAGAAAGAAGTCGTGGAGAAGACGTAGAAGATGACCACAGAGCAGAGCTGCTCAAACAGCTGGGAGACTACCGGGTAAGTACCAATGGCTCTAAACTGAGCCTGTGGATTTCATTTCAAATTGGAAATTGCATGGTAATGGATTTTTAGAGAAACAACTTCGCTCTCCACAGTACACAGATGAAGTAGCAAAGAGTAAAATATGTAATTCAAAGTTCAAATCTCAGTAATTAAGCTATTACTAAACACAAATGCCTCTATAAACTGAAAATGCTGTAAGACTATGGAATGGAAAATACCTTTAATAAAATGTATTAAATACAATTAAAACATCTGGCTAAATCATATCAGACTCTACTGTGCATAAAGGTGAAACCAACCATTCTTGATCAGTTTTAAGGAGATGATTTTATACTAATTGCTTTTCAGTGCTAGGAAAAATTCTCATTAGATATGTCCTNTTCTTGATCAGTTTTAAGGAGATGATTTTATACTAATTGCTTTTCAGTGCTAGGAAAAATTCCCATTAGATATGTCCTCCAGTGTCAGCAGTGCTGTGTTGATAATGAAACCTAGAAAGCAGTCTCAAATTAAGACAGTAAGCCTTGTTTGCTAAACAGCATGAAGTCATCAGGCTGGACATTTAATTCTATTCACTAACTAAAACTAGGTTTTCAGGGGTGCCTGGGTGTCCCAGTCAATTGAGTTCTTGGTTTCAGCTCAGGTCTTCATCATGAGGTCCTGGCCAAGTTGGGTTCTGCACTCAGTAGGGCGTCTGTTTGAAGATTTTCTCCTTCTGCCCCTCCCCCACTTGGTCTCTCTCTAAAATAAATGAATAAATCTTAAAACGACAACTAGGTTTTCAGCCAGGATATCTTCAAGTAATAACTTAATTCAAACAGGTTTGAGAAATAAAAAGAATTTATTGGTTTATTTAAGTAAAAGTCAGAGGTGAGTAGCTATCAAAGCTGTACTACTCCTCTGTAAGTCTTCCCACTTGCCCTCCTCTGTGTGACGGCACCATCCTCAGGCTCACTTTTTTCAGGGAACCAAATGGCTGGAACAGCTCCAACAGGACTCACATCTGCACACATGTTGTGAAGCAGGAGAGCGCATCTGTGTGTCATCATTCCTAGCAAGTTTCCTGAGATTCACTTTGATCACATGCCCATCCCTAGAGATCAGTCACTGTGGCCATGGGGATAGAATACTTTGATTAGGATTAATCCAGATCCCTAGATTTCTGTGGTTTACTATGCAAACTAGGGACTATCAGGGAGAGGGAAGGGAATAATGGAGGGCAGCTGGGTGCTAACAGCTGTCTTACACACCAATATGCTAGCAACTGAACAAAAAAGACATTTGGCCCCTCTCCATTTTCTGTATTGCTAATACACAGCTGAATAGAAAAGCAGAACTAAATAAATGACTTTGAGATGCAGAAGGAAGACAAGAATATTAAGAATTGCATATGTTTAAACATGGAGAAAAAATACAATGAAATCGTCAAGCTTCACGAATAACTACAAATCTTGTGTTTTTTTCCTCCAGTTCTCTGGATTTCCCCTTCACATGCCCTATTCTGAACTGAAACCTTTAATTGAAGCAGTGTACAGCACCGGAGTACATAATATTGATGTTCCTAATGTTGAATTTGCTTTAGCTGTATATATCCACCCATACCCCAAAAATGTTTTGTCTGTTTGGATTTATGTTGCCTCCCTTATACGCAACAGGTAATTTTTAATTGTATATTTTTTCTATCATGTAAAAACTGTAATTAAGATATGAGAATATTTTTGTGATACCACATTAGAACAAATTATTTGTAAATAATGAAATAAAATTATGATTTTCAAAGTAAGTATTATTTAGTAGTCGGCCTTGCCTCTTGCCACTCTGACCCCACATTTAACCAAGGCTACCCAGAGTTCCCCCTCACACTAAGAACTCCCTAATTCTATGCCTTTGTACTTACCTTCTACTTGAAATGCCCTCCTACTTTGCCTACGCAGCAGAATATCCATCATACTTTTAAGACCCAGCCAAACAACTTCTCTGGGGGAAGGAACAACTTTGCAATATAAAAATTTTAACACCAAATAATACCTCTTAAGACCTTATCCTACAGAAATACTGAGCAAACATGCACATGTACACAATATACCCATATATACACACACATACTCCTACTGAAATAGTATGGTATTGGCAAGGGGGTGGGGTGGGGAGGAGAGTATGTTTAAACATACACCAAAAGGGAAGTCGTTTAAAAAATTAAGACATTGCTATGGACTAAATGTTTCTGTCTCCCACAAAATTCTTATCTTGAGACCCAACTATGTAATGGTATTTGGAGATCAGTCTTTTGGGAGGCAATTAGCTTATGAGAGTGGAGGCCCTGTGCTGGGATGAACGCCACTGTAAGAAGAGACAGGAGAGAGTTTGCTTCTTTAGGCCATGTGTGGATACAGTAAGATGGCCCTCTGCAGATGAGAAAGAGTGCCCTCACCAGAAACCATATCTGCCAGCCAGCACCTTATCCCTTGACTTCCCGGTTTTCAAATATAGGAGAAATAAATGTTTGTTATTTAAGCCACCCAGTGTATGGTATTCTGTTACAGCACCCTAAACAGACTAAGGCAAACACAGGCACTACTATGCTAAGCCATTAAAAGGTATTAAATATATGTGCTGACATGGAAAGATGTACACAAAACAGAAATACATAAAGCAGGATTTCTTAACAGAAGCACTACTGACATTTTGGGCCTTTTTGTGTGTGTGTGTGTGTGTGGAAGGCTGACCCACTAGAGGATGTTTGGCAGCATCCCTGACCTCTACCCACTAGATGTCAGTGGCATCCTTTCCCTCTGTCAAATTTTGACAACCAAAATGTTTCCAGACATTGTCTAATGTCCTCTATGGGATAAACTGACTCCAGCTAAGAACCAGTGATATAGCTAGAATATGATCTCACTTTAAAAAAAAACAAAACATAAAGCCAGAGGGACCAAATTAAGGAAAACATTCACCTTTTACTTTATTCCTTATGCCTTCCTCTATCAGATTATATTAGTTATGTGTTTACATGCCTGATACCTCGACTATGAACTCTTCATCAAGAGAAAGTTCAAGGACTGACCTGTAACAGTCATTACCAGGCAATACCCCATCATTACAAGGTATCCATGGACAAGGGGCACCTGGGTGGCTCAGTTGTTAAGCATCTGCCTTCGGCCCAGGTCATGATCCCACGGTCCTGGGATCGAGCCCCACACTGGGCTCCCTGCTCAGCAGGAAGCCTGCTTCTCCCTCTCCCACTCCCCCTGACTGTGTTCCCTCTCTCCCTGTGTCTTTGTCAAATAAATAAATAAAATCTTTAAAAAAAAAAAAAAAA
>LNAC01000334.1:699899-768281 GCA_002007465.1 Ailurus styani
AAAAAAAAAAAAAAAAAAAAAAACATATAAAAGATCATCAACGAAGAAATAAGTCACCATAAGGAAGACAAATAAAATGGAATTAAAATCTAGGCATATCGGGCGCCTGGGTGGCTCAGTGGGTTAAAGCCTCTGCTTTCTGCTCAGGTCATGATCTCAGCATCCTGGGATCGAGGCCCGCATCGGGCTCTCCGCTCAGCAGGGAGCCTGCTTCCTCCTCTCCCTGTCTCTCTGCCTGCCTCTCTGCCTACTTGCTGTGATCTCTCTCTCTGTGTCAAATAAATAAATAAAATCTTTAAAAATAAAATAAAATAAAATAAAATCTAGGCATATCATAGGAACAGCAAAGATGATCTTAAAAGCAGCTGGAGAGAAAAACAGATTTTCTATAAGAGAACAATGATTCAACCAATAGACTTTTCAGCTACACAAATGAAAGTCAGAGAAGGAATAATAGCTTCGAAAGGCTGAAGGAAAATAGCCATCAAACTAGTCATTTATACCCAGTGAGCCATCTTTCACACAAACACTGGGAGAATTTAGAACCAAATATCCTCACTTAAGAAATTTATTTTTAAAAATATCCTTCAAAGAGAAGGAAACTCTCAGAAAATCCTAGACACCACACATAATGGTAAAGAAAATGGGAAATTGTGAGTAAATCTAAACAGGCATTGTCTTCTTATCAATAATACTAGCAATGAGGATGGAAAATAGTGATAAAAACAAAAATCCTAAGAAAAAATGCATATATGTCAGGACAAGATTGACGAGAGTATTTTGACGTCCTTCTATTTTCCAAGAGGAGAGTGAAGATATTTATTAACTTTTTAGAGTTTTAAAGTTAAATATTCATGTTGAAATTTCTTTTTCTTTTTTTTAAGATTTTATTTACTTATTTTAGAGAGAGAGGACACAAGCGGGTGAATGGCAGAGTGGGAGGGAAAGGAACAAGCAGACTCTGTGCTGAGTGTGGAACCCGACACAGGGCTCGACCCCAATGACCCTGAGATCCTGACGCAAACCAAAATCAAGAGGTGGGGGCTCAACCAAATGAGCCACCCGGGCATCCCCATGTTGAAATTTCTAAATTAATCACTTAAAAGAATAAAAGAAAGTGCATTTGGCTTCCAAAGTGGAAGTACTAATGAAATGGGGTGAAGAAGAGAGTGGGGAGAAAAAAAGAAACATAGAAAAAGGTGTGAAAAATTAGAAGCATAGAATAAGGTAGTTGAAGTAGTCTAAATGTTTACTAGTAATCACAATCAAAGCAAAGGGATTAAACTTTCCAGTTAAAAAACAAAGATTATCAAGCTAGATTTTTAAACCATTTATGGTGGAACTTGACAAGCTGATTCTAATATTTATATGGTGGTGCAAAGGGCCAAAATAGCAAGACATCCTGAGGAATAAGAAGAACTCAGTGGGAAAAAAAAAATAAAAAAAAGAAGAACTCAGTGGGAAGATTTGCCATACCACGTATGGACACTATTATGAGACCATAGTAATTAAAGCAAAATAGTATTGATACACAGATAACAGAGAGAAACATGGAAAAGAACCAAAAGTCCACTCAAATATAACCCACTCAAACCTGACAGATGACAAAGCTAGCACTGGAAATTAGTAAGGAAAAGGCTGACTATTACATAAATTTTACTGGAATCATGGATTTTTACATGTGGAAAAAATAAAAATAGATTCCTACTTCACATCACTCAAGAGCAGAGACAGATTGAGGACTTAAATATGAAGGCATTTTTTACTTTATGACTTGAGATAGAAAGTATTTCTTAAACAAGATAGAAAAGCACAAGCTGTAAAAAAAAAATGCATTTAGCCATGTTAACAGTGAGAACTTGGGTTTATCAAAGACACCACAAAGGAAATGAAAAGCCACAAATAAGAAGATGTTTACAAACTGCAGGAACATGAGTTGTAACTACCACGATACCCTGATCTCAGTCTCTAAAAAGCTCCTTGGAGAAATGGCTGCTTTCTGGACTGAGCTAGAGAAAATACGAGATGACTGCAGAAAGTCGTGTTAGAGCAGAAAGTAAGAGACCTCGGAGCCAGTGTCTTCATCTGGGAAAGATGGGTATTAGCTGTGACTTCCTCCATAGGATGTGTGCAGAGGGCGAAATGACACAATGTAAACACTTGGTGAGCGTTCACTCCATTTTGTACACATAAATGTCTGTGATACAGGAAATTTTCTTGCAAGAAATGAGGTAGAGTATCCAGCTTTCTATTTTACCACAAATTATTTTTTTAAACAGGAACTGCTCGGTTATTTTTTGTTTAAACAGGAACTGGTGGCTCGATATGTGTCATTGATTCCTTTCTTGCCTGATACGGTTTCATTTGCTGGCATCTGTGACCTGTGGAGCACATCTGATGTGAGTCGTTTTTCCTCACAGATTTATAGTTTGTGCTGACTTCATTGAACAGGGGCCAGGGGCTTGTATAATTTTAAATTGCAACGTTCATTAGTCCTTATGAAAATCCATTTGGTCATCTGTTTAGCAGACTGAGCTGAATTCTGAAGTATTTTTTTCTTTCTGGTTCCATTTGGCTAAGTTCATAAATAAGAAAAAATAATTTTTGCACAAAGAATAAAAAAATATTTCGGAAGCCTTCATACTGATTTATCCTCCCAGCATTATCTTAACAATATCCCAGCTTTATTCATTTGAAAAAATCAAAATTACACTCCTATGTTATACCTGGAACTCACATAGCCCATAATTTATGGGTTTCTTAAGGCTCACCATGTCATTATTGATTCCGTATGCACTTCTTGGTCACCTACAACATATCAGACATTGTACTAAATTCGGGCTATGAGCAAAATTATCATGGCCTCTGCCCTCATGGAATTGACAGTCTGTGTAGGTTATATAACATCCAAAAGGATCTTCTATGAAACAAACTGATACATTATCCCAGGTATTCATTCTGCTTTTGGATCTCCTACGGTACTGTGTTTGCATAAAATTAAGCAACATCCTACAACTACCTTTGAAAGGTAGCTCTAAAGCAAAGAATTTAAGTACCCTTTAAATTGTTTCGTTCCCTGGGATATTTGGGCAACATAATGCTGACAGTATTAGAGGAAACATTTCCTCAATCTCAAGACATCTAACGAAAATATGCAAAGAATAGAATAATTCATGTGCTCTCAGCCAGACGGGCTTTCCCACTCCCTAGGTATTCCCTCACCTCTCTGTGTTTCCACTTCCTCATCTCTAAAATGGGAAGAGTAGTACCTCCCTCAAAAGTTTATTCTAGGATTAAATGAGTTAATGCATGCGATGTGCTTAAAAAATTTGGGAGCAGGCGAGGGGGAGAGATGAATAGGCAGAGCACAAATGGTTTTTAGGGCTGTGAAAATATGCTGTGGTATTCTAATAATGGGTACATGTCCCTACACATTTGTCAAAACCCAAAGAATATACAAGACCAAGCGTGAGTCTTCCTGTAAGCTGTGGACTTTGGGTGATTCTGACGTGTCGCTGTAGGTCTATCAGGTGTAACAGTTGTAACACTACTGTGGATAGATGTTGATGACGTGTGGGGACAAGGGTAGATGGAGAATCTCTTCCTCCAGTTATGCTGGGAACCTAAAACTGCTGTGAAAGTAGTCTTTAAAAGAGTCTTCAACACATAGTGAGCTATCATATATAAATTCAAAATGAAAAGTAAAACTTAGACATTTGTCTCCCCCGCCCATAGTGTTGGTTCTAGAAATCCATGTCATCAGTCAGAGAAAATACCATGGTGGTTGGGTTTTTTTTAATGAATTAGAACGTAGTACCAAAATCTAGAAAAAGGATTTTTAAAATAGGTCTTCTACTTTAAGGCACTCATGTTAACGGTGACTTTTTAAAAACCCTGGATGGCCAACCCAGAATGAAGCACTCAGTCAACACAACACCATGTCCCTTTTCTTTCTGTCAGCAATTTCTGGATCTCCTGGCAGGAGACGAAGAAGAGCATGCAGTATTACTATGTAATTACTTTCTCTCCCTGGGGAAGAAGGCCTGGCTCATGATGGGCAGTGCAATTCCCGAGGTAAGACCACGCAGCCTGGCTCCAGCACAGGAGTGTCGTTGTCTGAGATGCTTGTGTTAGGGTCCAGATTATGAACAGTACCCTTTTGCATAACGATCCTTTGAGTTGCAAGGAAAGTGGCCCAGAGATTGCACCGTGGGCAGAGAGAACCAGTGATAAGGCTGATTCCCTTAGTGATCCAGTGTAACTCACACTAAGGAGGGAAGGGGGTCCGAAGACGTGTGGCGAGGTTAGAGATCTCTCCGATCATGTCCATTGCTTCCTCAGGCATCTGGGACTAACCAGCAGGTAAAGGGGAACCCAGCAGAGCAAAGAAAAGAATGTTAGCAGCTATATTTGGATATTATTGTTACTTTTATTTGACTGGAGGTAACAACTATGAGAATGTTTCCCCCACTTCAAATGTGCCTAAATTTGGGGAATGTTAGGGTAATTTGGGGTACAAATTTAGAAAATTCACATGAACTGGAGCAGCTTATCGAAAGAGTGTATCCAAAGGAGACCACAAGTTTCTAGGAATCCTTGGGAATTAGGTAGCATAAGCTGCCACTGGGCAGGTATTATCACATCAAAAACTCATTCTCCATCGTTACATCTCAGGGAGCCTGGTAGAAGAAAAAGAACACTAGGCTAGGAAGTCACGAAGCCTGGGTTCAAAGCTCTGCCTATTTCTCATGAGCTGTGTGGCTCTAAGCAAGTCAATTCACAACTCTGAGCTTTATAAGGAAACCAGGATAATATATCTTGCCCTGCCTTCCCCAGAAGACTATTGTGAGCATCAAAGGAAATCCATACGTGAGCAGTAAATGAATAAATGCTCACTGTAAAAAAATAATAATAATAATCCAAGAATACACAAGTATTCTGAGTAAAAAATTAAAGTACTTTGTCAGGCTCTAACCCCCACACCCACTCCCTACCTCAGGTGTATTCACTGCTAACCGTTTGGTGTGTATCTTTTCAAAGCATCTACACATTCACATAATTATAAATGTATCTCAAACACTAGTTACTGTATTAGAAACAGAAGTTGTATTCAGATATAATCAGCCATCTAAATACTTAATCAACCATCCCTATTTGGTTTACGATAACTAGCAGATGCAAGCATTTTGCAAAAATGAACATTTGATTTTATTTAAGTGCAGTGCAACCTAGAACTTCAAACTAATTTTCAACATTAGCCTTGAAATTTAGAAATCAGAGGTCCAACTAAAATAATGAATTATGTGTGCAAACTAATCTTGACCTTAATTGCATAATTAATTGGAAACATAATGACTATTTTCCTTCAGGGTCCAACTGCTTATGTGCTAACTCGGGAGCAAAGTCACTATTTAATATGGAATCCCTGCACTGGACATTTTTATGGACAATTTGATACATTCTGTCCCTTAAAAAGTGTGAGCTGTTTAATAGGTCCCGATAATGTAAGTATTACCTTTGGATGACTGTTGCTTTCTTTTTTAATTGACCTACTGATTTAATAATATTTTATGTATCAAAAAATGTATATAAACATACGTGTATAACAGTTAAAGAAATGTAGCGTCAAGCACAGTGGTGAGACTGTCCTAAACAATAACTTTTGGTTGAATTAGTCACTTGATCTGCAGAGAAGAACAATGAGGTTAAAGAATGTAAAACTCAGATTCAGAGGACCTGAGTTTATGTCCCGGCTCCGTCCTCGTCTCTTCCAAAATAGAGTTTATAAGGACCTAACTCCTAGTGTTTTGAGAACTAAGTGAGGTACATTTATCAGCTGAGAAGACTGGGTTCCTTCCTCCCTCCCTTTTTCTCTCCCCTTCCTTCTTCCCTCCTCCCTCCCTTCCTTTCATCCTTCCTTCCTTCCTTTTTTCCTTCCCTTCCCCGTTCCCCTTTCCTTTTTAAAGAGAGACTCCTAGTACCCACCAGGTGACTGGGGACAAACTTAATTATGAGGGGTACCATATAAAACAGTTAAACACATGAGTTATGAAGTCGGACTACCTGAGTTTAAACTTCATCATTTACTAGTCGTGTGAGCTTGGGAAAACTTCCTGTGTCATACAGCCTCAGCTGCTTCACTGGTAAAAGGGAGGTAATGGGAGCAGTTACGTTGAAGAGTGTTGTGAGCCATGGATGAGATGATCAGTGTAAAGCAGCTAACACACAGGAACAACTCTATACTGTCTGTTATGATTGTTTTCATCAACATCATCTGTCTTAGTGGTCTGAACTTTGTATGCATCTGTCAGAAAAATCATTTCAGCATGCATCCCCAATGTATATCTTTTATTGAAGTACAATTAACACACAGTGTTCTGTTAGTCTCAGGTCTACAATATGATGATTCAACAATTCTGTAGAGTACTCAGTGCCTTTCTCAACAAGTCTGCTCTTGATCCCCTTTATCTATTTCACCCATCCCTCCACCCACCGCCCCTCCAGCAACCCCCAGTTTGTTCTCTGTATTTAAGGGTCTGGTTTTTCATCTCTTGTTTGTTTCTTAAATCCCACATATGTGTGAAGTCATGTGGTATTTGTCTTTCTCTGTCTGACTTATTTCACTTAGCATTACATCGTATAGGTCCATCCATGTCATCACAAATGGCAAGATCTCATTCTTTTCTATGACTCAGTAATATTCCATTATGTATACATATCTTCTTTATCCATTCATCTATCAGTGGACACTTGGGTTCTTTCCATATCTCAGCTATTGTAAATAGTGTTGCAATAAACAACAGAGGCACATGTATCTTTTCAAATTGTTTTCACTTTCTTTGGGTAAATACCCAGTAGTGGAATCAATGGATCATATGGTAATTCTATTTTTAATTTTTTGAGAAAAAAAATACTGTTTTCCATAGTGGTTGCACCAGTTTGCATTCCCACTAACAGTGCACAAGGGCATCTTCACCAACACTTGTTGTTTCTTGTGTTCTTTATTTTAGCTATTCTGACAGGTGTGAGGTGGTATCTCATTGTAGTTTTGATTTGCAATTTTCTGATGACCAGTGATGTTGGAAATCTTTTCATAGGTCTGTTGGCCATATGTATGTCTTCTTTGGAGAAATGTCTGTTCATGTCTTCTGTCCATTTTTTCATTGAATTACTTGGGGGTATTGTTGTTGTTGTTTTGGTGTTGAGTTGTATAAGTTCTTTATATATTTGGGATACTAACCCTTTATCAGATATGTCATTTGCAAATATCTTTTCCCATTCAGTAGGTTGTCCTTTAGTTTTGTTGTGTCCTGTGCTGTGCCAGAAGGTTCTTATTTTGGTGTAGTCCAAGTAGTTTATTTTTGCTTTTGTTTCCCTTGCCTCAGGAGACATATCTAGAAGAATGTGGCTACAAGCCAGTGTCAGAGTAATTACTGCCAGCACTCTCATCCAGGATTTTTATGGTTTAAGGTTTCATATTTAGGTCTTTAATCCATTTTGAGTTTATTTTTGTGTACAGTGTAAGAAAGTGGGCCAGCTTCATTCTTTTGCCTATTTTCCCAACACCATTTGTTGAAGAGACTGTCTTTTTTTTTTTTAAAGATTTTTTTAAATTTATTTATTTGACACAGAGAGAGAGATTACAAGTAGGCAGAGAGGCAGGCAGAGAGAGAGGAGGAAGCAGGCTCCCCGCTGAGCAGGGAGCCCGATGCGGGCCTCGATCCCAGGACCCTGAGATCATGACCTGAGCCGAAGGCAGAGGCCCTAAACCACTGAGCCACCCAGGCACCCTTGAAAAGACTGTCTTTTTCCCATTGCATATTCTTGCCTCCTTTTTGAAGATTAATTGACCATATAAGCATGGGTTTATTTCTGGGCTCTCTATTCTGTTCTGTTGATCTGTATGTCCATCTTTGTGCCAGTACTGTACCATTCTGCTTTGATTACTACAGCTTTGTAGTATATCTTGATATCTGGGATTGAGATATTTCCAGATTTGTTCTTCTTTCGCAAGACTGCTTTGACTATTTGGGGTCTTCTGTGGTTCCAAACAAACTTTAGGATTATTCCAGTTCTATGAAAAAAAATGCTATTGGTATTTTGATAGGGGTTGCATTAAATCTGTACATTGCTTTGGGTAGCATGGACATTTTGACAATATTTGTTCTCCCAATCCATGAGCATGGAATATCTTTCCATTTGTATCATCTTCAACTACTTTCATCAATGTCAATAGTTTTCATAGTAGAGGTCTTTCACCTACTTGGTTAAATTTATTCCTGGTTATTTTATTATTTTTGACACAACTGTAAATGGGATTGTTTTCTTCATTTCTCTTCCTGCTACTTCATTATTAGAATATAGAATGTAATAGATTTCTGATACTAATTTTGTATCCTACAACTAAATGCAATTATCAGTTCTAGGAGTTTTTTGCTGGAGTCTTTAGGGTTGTCTTTAAATAATATCACGTTATCTGCAAATAATGAAAGTTTTACTCCTTCCTTAACAATCTGAATGCCTTTTCTTTTCTCATCTGATTGCTGTGACTAGGTATTCCAGTACTATGTTAAATAAAAGTGGTTATAGTGAACATCCCTGCCTTGTTTCTGATCTTAGAGGAAAAGATCTGAGTTTTTCACCATTGAGTGTGATGTTAGCTGTGGGTTTGTCATATATAGCTTTTATTATGTTGAGTATGTTCCCTCTAAATCTATTTTGTTGAGAGTTTTTATCAGAATGGATATTGTATTTTGCCAAACACTTTTTCTTCATCTGTTGAGATATCATATGGTTTTTATCTTTTCTCTTATTGATGTGATGTAGGACATTGATTAACTTGCAAATATTGAACCACCCTTGCATCCCTGGAATAAATGCTACTCGGCAATGAATGATTTTTTATAAAAATATATTGTTGATTTGGTTGGCTAATATTTTGTGTTTTGGTGTCAGGATAATGCTGGCCTCCTAGAGTGAATTTGGAAGGTTTCCTAACACATCTATGATTTAGAATAGTTTGAAAAGAATAGGTATTAACTCTCCTTTAAATGTTTGGTAGAATTCACCTGTGAAGCCATCTTGGTCTTAAATTTTGTTTGTTAGAAGTTTTTTGATTATGGATTCAATTTCATTGTTAGTAATTGGTCTGTTCAAATTTTCTATTTCTTCCAGATTCAGTTTTAAGTTATATTTAGGAATTTATCCATTTCTCCTAGGTTGTCCAGTTTGTTGGTATATATAATTTTTCATAATATTCTCTTAAAATCATTTGTATTTCTGTTATCAGTTATTATTTCTGTTTCATTTCTGATTTGAGTCTTTTTTTTTTTTTAGATTTTTTATTTATTATTTGACAGAGAGACACACAACAAGAGGGGGAATACAAACAGGGGGAGTGGGAGAAGAAGCAGGCTTCCCGCTGAGCAGGAAGCCTGATGCAGGGCTCAATCCCAGGACCCTGGGATCATGACCTGAAGGCAGGCACTTAACAACTGAGCCACCCAGGCGCCCCAATAAATTTTTTGTCTTTTCAAAGAACCAGTTCTTGGTTACATTGGTCTTTTCTGGGTTTTGTGTTTTTTTTTTTTTTTTTTGGTCTCTATTTCATTTTTTCTGCTCTAATCTTTATTATTTCCTTCCTTCTACTGGCTTTGGGCTTTTTTTGTTCTTCTCTTTCTAGCTCCTTTAGGAGTAAGGTTAGGTTGTTTATTAAAGATTTTTCTTGTTTCTTGAGGTAGGCCTGTATTGCTATAAACTTCCCTCTTAAAATAGCTCTTACTGCATCCCAAAGATTTTATTTTTCATTTCCATTTGTCTCCATGTATTTTTCCATGTATTTTTTTAAATTTACTCTTTGATGTCTTGGTTCAACCATTCATTATTTAATAACATGTTATTTAGCCTCCACCTATTTATGTTCTTTCCAGATTTTTTCTTGTAATCGGTTTCTAGTTTCATAACCATTGTGGTCAGAAAAGATGCATCATATGATCTCAGTCTTTTTGAATATTAAGACTTGTTTTGTGGCCTAATACATGTTCTATCCTGGAGAAATTTCCATGTGCACCTAAAAAGTTCCTGCCGGTTTTGGATGGAATGGTCTGCATATATCTATCTGTTAGGTCCATCTAGTTTAACATGTCATTTAAAGCACTGTTTCCTTGTTGATTTTCTGTCTGGAAGATCTATCCATTGATGTAAGTGTTGTGTTAAAGCCCCCTACTATTACTGTATTACTGTCAATTTTTTCCTATATGTCTGTTAGCAACTGCTTTATATATTAAGGTACTCCTATCTTGGGTACATAGATATTTACAATTGTTACAATTCTCTTCTTGGTTTGTCTCCTTTATCATTATGTAGTGTTCTTCTTTGTCTCTTGTTACAGTCTTTTTTTTTTTAAAGATTTTATTTATTTATTTGACACACAGAGAGAGATTACAAGTAGGCAGAGAGGCAGGCAGAGAGACAGGAAGAGGAGGAAGCAGGCTCCCTGTTGAGCAGAGAGCCCGATGCGGGCCTCGATCCCAGGATGCTGAGATCATGACCTGAGCCGAAAGCAGAGGCTTTAACCCACTGAGCCACTCAGGCGCTCACAGTCTTTGATTTAAAGTCTACTTTCTCGGATACAAGTACAGCTACCCCAGTTCCTTTTTGCTTCCACTAGTGTGTGTTTCCATCCCTTCATTTTCAATCTTCATGGATGTCAGAAGAAAATCACTTGAGCATGCCTCCACCATATATTATTTTTGTTTATAAATTATACATTTCATTTCCGCATCAATATATTATTATATTATACAGAGAAAAAAACTCTTAAAAATAAAGAGGCATTAGAAGATCTAATATTTTCTCCTCATAGCTCTGGTGTGTGCAACCTACTTTAAAGATCACTAGTTTAGGGCACCTGGGTGGCTCAGTGGTTTAAAGCCTCTGCTTTCGGCTCAGGTCATGATCTCAGGGTCCTGGGATCGAGGCCCGCATCGGGCTCCCTGCTCAGCAGGGAGCCTGCTCCCCCCCCCTCTGCCTGCCTCTCTGCCTCCTTGTGATCTCTCTCCCTCTGTGAAATAAATAAAATAAAATAAAATAAAATAAAATAAAATAAAATAAAAGATCACTGGTTTAGGGGCACCTGGTGGCTCAGCCAGTTTAGTGTCTGTCTATTGATTTTGGCTCGGGCCATGATCTTGGAGTTGTGAGATCAAGCAGCACGTCAGTCTCCAGATTCTCTCTCTCTCTCCCTCCCTCTGCTCTTGCTCTCTCATAAATCTACCTCTTAGGGTAGTCTACCCTTAGGGTTACTGCTAAATTAGAGAGTATATGCCAAGCACCCAACAAAGTACCTATCTTTCATAGGTCTTCAGCAAATGGCAACTATTATTAATTGCAAGTGTGAAGAGCACTATGGAGTACCATTCTCATGTTCATTACTCTTTTAATTAAAAGCAATATCATAATCATGAATGAACTGCTAAGCTCCTCCTATGTTTAAAGAACCATGTTAAGGCCATTTGTAATCAAGCAGAGTCAACAGGCATTGGAAAAGCCCTCAAAGAGCTCCATTCTCTGTCAAAATTAGTACAAGTTCTCAAAACAATTACTGTGTGGTTGACTAATTACGTAATGCCCAGGTTTGGTGAGGAAGAAAGACCCTCTCCCCCCTTTCTAACAAGAAGCAAAGCAGTAGCTCATGATTTTGGGCAACATCCTTCACGGCAGCTGTTCCAAAGCTGCTCTAAGCCTTGGCCTCTCTTGGTAGAGGACCTCACGCTCACCTAGCTGGTCTGATACTGTGCGCTCTAAAACCCCCACTGCCCTATGCTCCACCACAACACCTCTCTGGATTGTCAGCCCTTCTCCTCCTGTACTCCTTTGCCAAGAAAGAAGTGTCTCCCCTTTCTACCCATGTTTGATTTCCACTCTTACTGCAAGACATGCCTGCCTCTCTACTCATTATTCCAACTTGCCCCTACATTTTTCTCTTTCTCTACCTATTGATATGCTCAGAAGTCCAACAGTCCCAAAATACAGGCATATCTCATTTTGTTATGCTTCATTATATTCACAGATACCGGTGGGTTTTTTTGGTGTTTTTTGTTTGTTTGTTTGTTTTTACAAATTTAACATTTGTGGCAACTCTGTGTGAGGCAGATCAGTTGACACCATTTTCCAACAGCATCTGCTCACTTTGTGTTTCTGTGTCATGTTTTGGTAATTCTTGCAATATTTCAAACTTTTTCATTATGATTATATTTGTTATGATGATCTGTTATCAGTGATGATAATTCACTGAAAGCCCAGATGATAATTAGCATTTTTAACAATATTTTTTAATTAAGGTATGTATATTGTTTCTTTAGGCATAATGCTGTTGTGCACTTAATAGGTTACGGTATATTGTAAACATAACTTTTATATGCACTGGGAAACCAAAATATTCATTTGACTTCCTTTATTGCGATATTCACTTTATTGCAGTGGTATGGAACCAAACCACAGTATCTCAGAGGTGTGCTTGTATGCTTCTGCCAACCCAGATACACCCTCAACTACCACTGCCCCTCTTCCCTTTGCTTCCAGAATTCTGTAATTACTAATTATACCCCCTGCTTCTATGTTCTCAGTAAACTCAGACTTTAACCCTTTTAAAAATTTAGCTCCTCTTCCCTGACCATCCTATAGAAATTCAACTCTAAGCAGTACCATTGTCTTGCTAATGGATAAGTAAATCCAATGGTTTACTCTCATCTTCATTCTCTTCTCCTTTTCTATGGTACATGACATGACTAATACCCTCTTCATGAAAAAAACAGACAATGTGCTATAGTGAGTGCTGTGAAGTGTGTAAGCCTGATGATTCACAGACCTGTACCCATGAAACAAATAATACATTATATGTTAATTAAAAAAAGAAATAATAAAATGTTATCCCTTCTAATGTCTGAAGAAAACCAAACAAAGCAAAACAGACAGACATTTTCCCCTGCCTTGGTTTACAGATAAAGAACTGTTTAGTTTTCATTTTCTTTGCAAGAGTTTCTTAGGTTTCTTTCATTGTCTCTTCTTCCCACCCCTTAAAAGGCAAGGGTTGCTGGAGTAGAGGGAGGTGGGAGGGATGGGGTGGCTGGGTGATGGACATTAGGGAGGGTTATATGCCATGGTGAGTGCTGTGACTTGTGTAAGACTGATGAATCACAGACCTGTACCAATGAAACAAATAATACATTACATGTTAATAAAAAAAGAAGTTTGGAGACCACAAAAAAAAAAAAAGAACAGAGTAAGCTAAATAAAAAAGTCTATGTTCCTGAAGATTCTATATTTAGATTTCTTACAGGACCACACCTATTATTATTAACTGTAACTCTAAGCTATCCTGACAGAGAAGTTACAATCCTCTCACTAGCCCCAGAATCTTTCTTTGGATCCTGAATTTTCAAGTCTCTGTGAGACACCCAAGTGCTTTATCAAAATCTCAAACTTGGGGGCACCTGGGTGGCTCAGTCGGTTGGGCAGCCAACTTTTAGTTTCAGCTCAGGTCATGATCTCAGGGTCCTAGGATAGAGCCCTGCTTCAGGCTCTGTGCTCAGCAGGGAGTCTGCTCAAGGATTCTCTCCCTCCCTCTCCCTCTGTCCCTCCCCACTGCTCACCAGCAAATGCGCTCAGGCGCGCGGGCGCTCTTNTTCTCTCCCTCCCTCTCCCTCTGTCCCTCCCCACTGCTCACCAGCAAATGCGCTCAGGCGCGTGGGCGCTCTTTCTCTCTCTCTATATATATATATATATAATTAATAAATCTTTAGAAATAAATCTCAAACTTAGCACATCCAAAATCAGTTCATTTCCCCCTTGCCTGCAAAACCAGTTCCTCCTCCTGGCTTCCTGTTTCTATGATGTCAATTACCCAGAGTCACTCCTCAGAATTGTCCTTGATTTTCTCTCTCTCTTACTTCCTCCTACTTCAATCCTATTAACAGATACCAAATCATATAGATTCTACCTGTTGTTTCCCAGGCCATGCCATTATTGTTTCACCCTACATTACTATAAATAACCACTAAATAATAGCTCCAACTCAGTTATTTGGTACACTGATGACTGATTAAGTTTCTGAACATTCAGCTTCATCATTCCCTGGCTCAAAAAGTATACAGATTTAAGACCAAATCTCACCTTGGCTTTCAAAGTCCTATATAATCGGACCTCAACTTTTTCTAGCGCTAGTTCCCACACTTTTCTGCACCTTCCCTACCCTACAGTCCAGTTGTAGTTCTTAAAGGCCTTGCCTTCTTAAAACAATTTGATTTGAATTCCAAGTATCAAAGCCTCCTCATTGGCTGCCACTTCTCTGTATCCTTTGCTGCTTTTTCGTTATTTCTCCAAATTTAAAAAATCAGATCCTCAAAGTTCAAATTCATCAAACATCTTTTAGATCTATACTTCCTCCCTAGGAACATATATATGCTGATAATCCCCAAATGTGTATCTCTAGCTCACCTAGTTCCCAGAACTTCAGACTGAAATATCCAACTGCCTATTCATCATCTTCATATAGATGCCAGACATACATCTCAAACTTAACATGCCCAAACTTGAATTCCCAATTTCCTTTTGCAGTCTTTCTTATCTCAGTAAAGGGCAATTCCATCAGTCCAGTTACTGAGGCCAAAATCCTTGTAGGCACCTTGGATTCCTTTCTTTCTCCCACACCCTATTCATCAGCAAATCCTACTGGTTTCAGAGTATATCCAGAATCTGATCACAGCCCACCAGTTTCATTGCTACTATTTTCATCCACACTCCTGCAACTCTTACCTGGATTATTTGAAATAGCCTCCTAGCTGGAGACTTCACTATTTGCCCTTACCTCCTTGGATCTAGTCTCAAAACAGCGGAGAATATTTGTGAAAATGGAAGACAGACTATGTCACCCCTCTGCTTAAAATACTCGTGCCTTCCTAGCTCACTCTAAAATCAAAGTCTAACTCTTTAAAATAATCTACAAGGCCTTTTATTTTTTTTAAAGATTTTATTTATTTATTTGACAGAAAGAGAGAGATTACAAGTAGGCAGAGAGGCAGTCAGAGAGAGGGAAGCAGGCTCCCTGCTGTAGGGCTCGATCCCAGGACCCTGAGATCATGTCCTGAGCCAAAGGCAGAGGCTTTAACCCACTGAGCCACCCAGGCGCCCCCACAAGGCCTTTTATGGCCTGACAGCCGTCCCACCACCCCTCCCCATCCCCCACTGATGTCCTCTCTTGCTCTAATTTGCTCATTCCTCTAAACCTGCCATCTTCCTTACTGATCCTCAACACATCAAGCAGGTTTTGCACTTGCTGTCTCCCCTGCAGAGATGACCTTTCCCCTTCTTCCATTTCTGATCAGATGTCATCTTTCCAGCAATAATTTCCCTGTACACCCTGAAATTTCATATCTTCCCATGTTTTCTCCACAGCCCTTGTACACTTAGCTGTTGCCCATAAAGGCAGTAAAAACCCATCCCCACTAAATGGCTTCAAATAGTTATTCTTATGAATCTCTGGGTTAGCTGGGACAGCTCTGCTTCATGTGTGTTTATGCTGAGACTCAGCAGTGACAATGGCAGAAGCACAAAGAGGCAAGCAGGAACACACAAAGCTTCTTAAGCTTAGACTCAGAAGTTACACACTAACATTTCTGTCCCATTCTACTGACCAAACATCAAGGAGCAGGGAAATACATTTCACCCCTTTTAGTAGGACAAACTGCAAAATAACATGGCAGAGTGTAGATATATGAAGGGGTGAAGAATTGAGGTCAGTGACACAATCTACTACACCAGGTAACATCATCTGAAATCCCATATATTTACTTACTTGTTCACACTATCTTCTCACTAGCTACTGCATAAGGGTAGGAACTTTGTTTCATTCATTACTTTATCCCTAGTGACTGAAATTGAGCCCATAGTAGATACTTGAAATTTTGTGGGATGGACAAATTTACCACTGATGCACAGGTCATTCAATATGTCTACTGTATGCCAGAAAATACATAAATGCTAAAGATACAGTGGTGAATAAGGCACAGGGCAAATGTCCTCAAGACAACATTGCCACATCTAGTTAGGAGGCAGGTGGACAGGCAATTAATAGTAGTAATAAATTAGCTAACAATTATTGAGCACCTATGATGTATGAGGCATTGTTCTAAGATGTGAATTAACTAATCTACCTCAACAACCTTGAGGTGGGTACTATTATCCCAGTTTCATAGAGGAGGAAAATGAGGTACAAAGAAGTTAAATAAACCATCCAAGGGATGCGTGGGTGGCTGTCAGTTAAGCGTCTGCCTTTGGCTCAGGCATGATCCCAGAGTCCTGGGACTGAGTCTCATATTGGGCTCCTTGCTCAGTGCGGAGCCTGCTTCTCCCTCTGCCTGCTGCTCCCCTTCTGCTTGTGTTCCCTCTCTCCCTCTCTCTTTCACAAATAAGTGAATAAAATCTTTTTTTTTAAAAAATCATCTAAGGTCACACCATTAGTAGATGTTGGAGCCAGAATTCAAATACAAGTGGCCTGGTTCCAGAACCAATATGCTGCATGCCTCAACAAGACAGGTACTATTCAGAGATTACAGAGTGCTGTGGAAGCAAAGAGGTAGACACCTAACTCAATTAGGAAGCTAGGAAGAACCGAGTTAGAAAAGCCAGACTGAGAAAGGAAGAGCCTTGTCTATCTTCTCCTAAAAAGTTTTTTTCTTATCAGGAACTATTGTCAACCTACAATCAGTGGTAAGGTGCACCTCAACTTCAGATATAAAAAATATGAAAAAGGCCAGTAGGGGTGGCTGGATGGCTCAGTCATTAAGCGTCTGCCTCTGGCTCAGGTCATGATCCCAGGGAAGCAGGAATCCTGCTTCTCCCTCTCCCACTCCCCCTGCTTGTGTTCCCTCTCTCGCTGTGTCTCTCTCTGTCAAATAAATAAAAAATAAAATCTTTAAATAAAAAAAAAGTGACAAATAACCATTTTATGATGCCTCTGATTATAAAATGCATGGTTTTACAAATCAAAATATTTTTTAAAAAGTGCATCCTGTGTGTCCTCTTGCTCTCTGCCTCCTCTATACAAACACACACAAATATACATGCACGCACACACATGTATATATATCTGCTGCCTATATGCTAATCTAGTCTTTTTTTGTTTTTAGATTTGGTTTAATATTCAACGATATGACTCCCCACTACGGATAAATTTTGATGTCACCAAGCCCAAGCTATGGAAATCTTTCTTTTCAAGAAGCCTTCCATATCCTGGCCTTTCTAGTGTTCAGGTATATGATCCTTTTATTAACAATGTAGACAAAGGGGGTGCCTGGGTAACTCAGCCAGTTAAGTGTCTTATGATTTCAGCTCAGGTCATGATCTCAGGGTTGTGAGATCGAGCCACACTGAGAGTGGAGCCTGGTTAAGATTCTCTCTCTCCCTCTCCTTCTGCCCCTTCCTCCTCACCCCCTCTCTCTTTCCCTCTCTTTAAAAAAAAAAAGTAGACAAAGAAGTAAGGACTTTGAAATCATTATACTGGGTAGCCAGATATTTTTGACCCTTAATTCTACTCCTAGATATTCAATCAAAAATGTTTTTCAAACTTAGTTGAGCCCAACTCACAATAAGAAATTACCACCATATAATGAACCAGTGTGTGTGTGTGTGTGTGTGTGTGTGTGTATATGAAGTTTTGATATAATGAACCTCATGACATAAAGTACCTCAAAATATATTCCATTTAATTTCTTAAATGCTGGTCTCAATTCACTAAATTAATGACTGAATTTCATGACTGCTATTAAAACATGAAATCCAATCACAGGGCATGATCCAGTAGGGGCTCATAAAATTAATTTAGAGGGTCCTGGCCAGTGGCAAGATTGTAAGTAGTAAGCATGAAAATTGTTTACTAAAACTTCTGTTTGTTAGCTAAATACGTATGTGTATATGTGCATACTGAGTGTGTAATATATTTTTTACTGTGATCCAGACCTTTCAAAAAAAAAGGTTTAAAAAACAGTGCCCTACAGAAATTATTCCATGTGTACAAGGGGACATATATAAGATTTTTCACAGAAACATTGTTAATAATAGCCAAAGAACTAGAATTACAGAAGGGTCAAATTATGTAGAATACATAATGGAATATTTTATAGTAGTTACACAAATGAATCAACATTAATACATCTTAGCACTCTAAAAATGTGGATGTTATGATCTCTAGATATAATATTAAGGCAAGCTGTGTATTCACAGTATAAAACTATTACACAGACTTGTCAAATCACTACTTTGTACAATTGAAACTAATGTAACATTGTCAACTAAACCTGAATTAAAAAAAAAAAAAACTATTACAAAAAGTTTAGAAAACACCCAAACCAAAATAATACATTGTTTGGGGATACATAAATCTGTAATAACATCATAAGTACATTTTATTAACTTGCCTATCTCCGCCAACTATGTGATGTAAACACCAGGAAGGCAGAAATTTTTATTCATGGATATATTCCTATCACCTATAAAAGTGCCTGGCACACAGTAGGACATGTTGAAAGTGCTAAGAAACAAATTCAGGTCATAGCTACTTCTATGATGAGAGAGGAAGGAAATGAAATTAAGAACTACAGAGCACTATAATTTGTGATACTGTACTTAAGGTGGGTCATGGGTACACTGGTATCCATGATACTATCCTCTATTATCTGAAGGAATGTCTCCGATTTCATAATTTTTTAAAAGATTTAGGAAAGAATGGATAGCTATTCAAATTAAGTGTAAGTGATTTCTAGAATTTCTAAACTATTTTCTCTTTTATAGCCAGAAGAACTAATTTACCAGCGCACAGACAAAGCGGCCACAGCTGAGCTACAAGACAGGTCATATGATACCCATCTATCCACACACAATCTGTCACTAGGAGTGTAATGTCAAACTAAACAGTTCTCAGCCTGGATCAATAATTTGAGCAATTAAACTTTAATTCATGTTCATAGATACCAAATACAGATGTGATCTCTAAATCCCATAGCTCAAAGGGAGGCCTTCGCATCAGCATGGTGAGGAACAAACACAAGTGACCTCCAGCCATGACAGGTAGTTCTCCCAAAACTTCACCTCAGATGAAAGCTCAGCATCGTGTTATGGGTCTTGTTCAGATATATTATAATCCTCAGCTTAATTAAACATACCTCTTTTGTCCAGTTAGTGGCTTACTGAGCCTCAGCTAGTTTATAAACCTAACACATGGAGAAGGCTGGTAAGAGTCCCTGTAATCCTTCTAACCCTGTAAAACGAACCTTTACTCTTCCAGTTTTGCAAATGTGGAAACCAAGGTTCGAAGGGCTCAACATACTCATTGTCAGAGGGGACTTCTAAGCCCAGTTAGATCTTTCTGATTTCAAAGTCTGTGTGCCCTTTCTACTATATCACGCTGTGTTAAAGAGCACCATGTCAAATACTGGAGAATAAATGTGACCCTAAGGTATTATTACTGGAAGACTCCAATTTATTCTCAACTTCAAATTTTAAATAAAGCCTTACTGGAGATCCTTACCTAGAACAACTAATTCCCCAGAAAGTTTTTGTTTCTTCTGATAGGTTCAGGATACTATTAATTAGACCCACATTACTTATTTATCCAATATCGATGAAGTGCATGGCAATTCAACCAAACTCTTGCTCAGATCATCTTGAAACCCAGAACAAAAATATGTATAATGTGCGAAATGAGAAGGGGATCCTGCAGCTATTAAGTAGTGGGGAGCTAGCTGGGTCCCCTAAATCTGTGCATTTGGTTAGGGATGCCCAAGAGGCCTTAGAATTGGCAGGGTTTCAACTCAAACCCCAGTTTTCCCTGCCATTGTCAAGTCATCACCTTACTTCATACTTCATACACGTTAAGTAAAATTGGGACAATATCCCCCCTCACAGTCACTGTTGGGATTAAATAAAAATGAATAGAAAGCATTTTACATAGTACCTGCTAAATGAAAGCTCAATGTTAGCTATTTTCCTTTATTCTGTGTTTGCGACTTAATTTTTTTTTTTTTTGGTGACTTAATTTTTGATATCCTGCTTTGTAGCTAATTATAGGTATTGGACCTATAGGATGTAAAGCTTAGTGATGATGGATATCCTAAGGACAATCTTAAGGAAATTCAGAAAAATAATCCTCATAAGCAGAAGTCACAGCACAGGGTAAAGAATCAATATGCAGGATTAAAAGCCCTACAAATATTTAAGGCTTTCGGGACGCCTGGGTGGCTTAGTCATTAAGCGTCTGCCTTCGGCTCAGGTCACAATCCCAGGGTCCTGGAATCAAGCCCCGTATCAGGCTCCCTGCTAGCCCGCTTCTCCCTCTCCCACTCGCGCTACTCGTGTCCCCTCTCTCGCTGTGTCTCTGTCAAATAAATAAATATCTTAAGAAAAAATTTATATTTAAGGCTTTCAACATGAACTATGCCTAGTGAATGACAACTCCACCTGAATCCCCACTACATACAAACCGTATCTTTGTTTACAAAGGCCACACCTGCAAAAGACAGAGCTTCTTTTTTATAAACAGGATTGAAAAAATACTAAAAGAAAAAATCATGGACTGGAGGCCACGCCATCTGACTAGATGGAACAGGTACTGTACCTCCGCTCTACGGCACTTCTTGCCTGTGTTAGAAAGAAGTCGTGGAGAAGACGTAGAAGATGACCACAGAGCAGAGCTGCTCAAACAGCTGGGAGACTACCGGGTAAGTACCAATGGCTCTAAACTGAGCCTGTGGATTTCATTTCAAATTGGAAATTGCATGGTAATGGATTTTTAGAGAAACAACTTCGCTCTCCACAGTACACAGATGAAGTAGCAAAGAGTAAAATATGTAATTCAAAGTTCAAATCTCAGTAATTAAGCTATTACTAAACACAAATGCCTCTATAAACTGAAAATGCTGTAAGACTATGGAATGGAAAATACCTTTAATAAAATGTATTAAATACAATTAAAACATCTGGCTAAATCATATCAGACTCTACTGTGCATAAAGGTGAAACCAACCATTCTTGATCAGTTTTAAGGAGATGATTTTATACTAATTGCTTTTCAGTGCTAGGAAAAATTCCCATTAGATATGTCCTCCAGTGTCAGCAGTGCTGTGTTGATAATGAAACCTAGAAAGCAGTCTCAAATTAAGACAGTAAGCCTTGTTTGCTAAACAGCATGAAGTCATCAGGCTGGACATTTAATTCTATTCACTAACTAAAACTAGGTTTTCAGGGGTGCCTGGGTGTCCCAGTCAATTGAGTTCTTGGTTTCAGCTCAGGTCTTCATCATGAGGTCCTGGCCAAGTTGGGTTCTGCACTCAGTAGGGCGTCTGTTTGAAGATTTTCTCCTTCTGCCCCTCCCCCACTTGGTCTCTCTCTAAAATAAATGAATAAATCTTAAAACGACAACTAGGTTTTCAGCCAGGATATCTTCAAGTAATAACTTAATTCAAACAGGTTTGAGAAATAAAAAGAATTTATTGGTTTATTTAAGTAAAAGTCAGAGGTGAGTAGCTATCAAAGCTGTACTACTCCTCTGTAAGTCTTCCCACTTGCCCTCCTCTGTGTGACGGCACCATCCTCAGGCTCACTTTTTTCAGGGAACCAAATGGCTGGAACAGCTCCAACAGGACTCACATCTGCACACATGTTGTGAAGCAGGAGAGCGCATCTGTGTGTCATCATTCCTAGCAAGTTTCCTGAGATTCACTTTGATCACATGCCCATCCCTAGAGATCAGTCACTGTGGCCATGGGGATAGAATACTTTGATTAGGATTAATCCAGATCCCTAGATTTCTGTGGTTTACTATGCAAACTAGGGACTATCAGGGAGAGGGAAGGGAATAATGGAGGGCAGCTGGGTGCTAACAGCTGTCTTACACACCAATATGCTAGCAACTGAACAAAAAAGACATTTGGCCCCTCTCCATTTTCTGTATTGCTAATACACAGCTGAATAGAAAAGCAGAACTAAATAAATGACTTTGAGATGCAGAAGGAAGACAAGAATATTAAGAATTGCATATGTTTAAACATGGAGAAAAAATACAATGAAATCGTCAAGCTTCACGAATAACTACAAATCTTGTGTTTTTTTCCTCCAGTTCTCTGGATTTCCCCTTCACATGCCCTATTCTGAACTGAAACCTTTAATTGAAGCAGTGTACAGCACCGGAGTACATAATATTGATGTTCCTAATGTTGAATTTGCTTTAGCTGTATATATCCACCCATACCCCAAAAATGTTTTGTCTGTTTGGATTTATGTTGCCTCCCTTATACGCAACAGGTAATTTTTAATTGTATATTTTTTCTATCATGTAAAAACTGTAATTAAGATATGAGAATATTTTTGTGATACCACATTAGAACAAATTATTTGTAAATAATGAAATAAAATTATGATTTTCAAAGTAAGTATTATTTAGTAGTCGGCCTTGCCTCTTGCCACTCTGACCCCACATTTAACCAAGGCTACCCAGAGTTCCCCCTCACACTAAGAACTCCCTAATTCTATGCCTTTGTACTTACCTTCTACTTGAAATGCCCTCCTACTTTGCCTACGCAGCAGAATATCCATCATACTTTTAAGACCCAGCCAAACAACTTCTCTGGGGGAAGGAACAACTTTGCAATATAAAAATTTTAACACCAAATAATACCTCTTAAGACCTTATCCTACAGAAATACTGAGCAAACATGCACATGTACACAATATACCCATATATACACACACATACTCCTACTGAAATAGTATGGTATTGGCAAGGGGGTGGGGTGGGGAGGAGAGTATGTTTAAACATACACCAAAAGGGAAGTCGTTTAAAAAATTAAGACATTGCTATGGACTAAATGTTTCTGTCTCCCACAAAATTCTTATCTTGAGACCCAACTATGTAATGGTATTTGGAGATCAGTCTTTTGGGAGGCAATTAGCTTATGAGAGTGGAGGCCCTGTGCTGGGATGAACGCCACTGTAAGAAGAGACAGGAGAGAGTTTGCTTCTTTAGGCCATGTGTGGATACAGTAAGATGGCCCTCTGCAGATGAGAAAGAGTGCCCTCACCAGAAACCATATCTGCCAGCCAGCACCTTATCCCTTGACTTCCCGGTTTTCAAATATAGGAGAAATAAATGTTTGTTATTTAAGCCACCCAGTGTATGGTATTCTGTTACAGCACCCTAAACAGACTAAGGCAAACACAGGCACTACTATGCTAAGCCATTAAAAGGTATTAAATATATGTGCTGACATGGAAAGATGTACACAAAACAGAAATACATAAAGCAGGATTTCTTAACAGAAGCACTACTGACATTTTGGGCCTTTTTTTTTTTTTTTTTTTGTGTGGAAGGCTGACCCACTAGAGGATGTTTGGCAGCATCCCTGACCTCTACCCACTAGATGTCAGTGGCATCCTTTCCCTCTGTCAAATTTTGACAACCAAAATGTTTCCAGACATTGTCTAATGTCCTCTATGGGATAAACTGACTCCAGCTAAGAACCAGTGATATAGCTAGAATATGATCTCACTTTAAAAAAAAACAAAACATAAAGCCAGAGGGACCAAATTAAGGAAAACATTCACCTTTTACTTTATTCCTTATGCCTTCCTCTATCAGATTATATTAGTTATGTGTTTACATGCCTGATACCTCGACTATGAACTCTTCATCAAGAGAAAGTTCAAGGACTGACCTGTAACAGTCATTACCAGGCAATACCCCATCATTACAAGGTATCCATGGACAAGGGGCACCTGGGTGGCTCAGTTGTTAAGCATCTGCCTTCGGCCCAGGTCATGATCCCACGGTCCTGGGATCGAGCCCCACACTGGGCTCCCTGCTCAGCAGGAAGCCTGCTTCTCCCTCTCCCACTCCCCCTGACTGTGTTCCCTCTCTCCCTGTGTCTTTGTCAAATAAATAAATAAAATCTTTAAAAAAAAAAAAAAAAGGTATCCACGGACGAGTTACTCAACCTCTCTGCTACTTATTTTCCCCATAAGTAGGGTAAGAATGATCACATTACTTACTTCCTCTCACTGTTTCAACAAGTCAGTATATGTAAGTATAGGTACTTAGAACACTGCCCAGCGCTGAGTACCTGATGTCTGTCAGGCACCCCAAGGCAGTTCACATAACTTGCATTTTATTCTAAGAATGAACAGTTCCAAAAACTCATCAAATCAATCATAAAACCCAAGGTAAATTTAAACCAAGTATTTATAATGTTTCATCGAATACCAACTATGCCCTGAAGTTAATGTATAAAAATTAAATGTTGTTGATGTTGTCGATCTCCCCAACTAGAGAGGAAGAGGAGAAAAACAGTGAGNCCCCCATGCAACTAGAGAGGAAGAGGAGAAAAACAGTGAGTCTCCACAGGACGATGTGCTGACACACCCAAGTCAGTGTAGTCCAAGACTGCCAGGCCCTATTTAATGGTTTGCTAATAACAAGCAGCACAAGACAAAGCAAAAGAGAGGCACCTCAATCACCTGGTACTCCTGAGGATACCCTGCTCAAATTAGTTAATGTAAAAGGGTAACACTTAAGTCAACTCCTGAAACATCATTGAATCATTATCAAAATTTCTCCCCCAAAAATATTATACTGTTTTGTGACTACACGGAGGATAAACCTGAGTCCTCACTTGATGACTCAGGGCCAGGAGTCCAGATGAGTAATTTTACTTACGATTCATGTAAATACAGATAAGATGAAGTATGGAGCTGGATGGACTCACTCCAGAAGAATTCTTGTAGTTTGTCTTCTTAAAATAGTCCCTGATGTAAACTTTTCAAATCAACTTTATTAAACACTTGAGGAAATAAAAACACTGTAACTACAAGAGAATCAACCTTACAAAATAAAACTTAGGACCCTGTAAGTGCTCACTAAGCTTAGATTTCCTTTCACATTATCTAAGGAAATCAAGAATTCACTTCTTACTTTGTGCTTAGACCAGATTTTTTTTAAAGGAGGCTTGGTCTCACAGTGCCACAAAGCCACAACTACTTACACCTAAGAGGTACAAGTTCAAAAGAAGGTCTGCTCACACAGTGCCTTGTCCTACATGCAAGACACACTGTGTAAGTGTCAACTGTGACACAATGAGAGACCCTGACAGGAGGCAACACTTTAGAGAGAGACATAAGAGAGGCACCCCCAACCCAGACTTGTCTCCCCTGAAGTGTTAAATTCAAGTATTAGTGAGACTTAAAACATGGGTGGATTCTCCCTGTTCAGTCTCCTCAAATGACTCTTCCTTCATCTTTAGACAGCTCTATCTCAAACAAAGTCTTCTCTCAGCCTGAACTGATATCTGCTTACCTGTAATTTGTACCTTTCCTACTCCTATGCCTCCTCTACAGCCATATCACCCTGAACACGCCCAGTCTCATCTGATCTCAGAAGCTAAGCAGGGCTGGGCCTGGTTAGTACTTGGATGGGAGACTCCTCCTATCCCTCAAAAATACAAACAAAAGAATACCTGGGACCACAAGTAACAAAACTACAAAGACTAATTCCTCTTCCACAGCCTTGCATGCATTTCCAAAAGGAGACGGCATGCTGGTGACTCTTCTCTTCAGGACATAAAATTATACACAGCATTACATAAAACTGATTCAGTATGTGCTATCTGAATGACAGGTCCCCCCTCCCACTGTCTCTTCACACAGCAATGAAGATAGGCATATACATTCAAATTCTGACTACTGCACAGTTAATTTCAAAAAAGACAATTTACCTCAACAAAATTAGGTTATCTGTCTAAAATTGCCAGGATCATGATTTCAAAGGAGCTCAAAAGAAAATATTTAATCCTATTTTACACTAAAATAAGCCTGAATTGAGATTTCTAATGAAATCAAAACACCAAAAAAATTATTTGGTAAAGTCCTCAAAGTAGATTTTATTGATACATTTCTTCAAATGATTGTGGAATTTTTAAAAATCCCTCCCAAATTTGACAATTTAGGGACAGTGGTAGGAACCAGGAGTATTTGAAGAAAGCAAATACAAATACATTGGTACTTTGCTAGCTCACTGAGCTAACACCAAGAAGCCAATTTATTCTATTATCCTAAAGACTCTTGTATGTGGGTATGTTTGAATTGGCCCTCTGAGAATTGTTCAAACAAAGGAAACATTATGGAAAAAAGATTGGTTTTCAAAATGTGCAATCTTTGAAAATAAAACTTCAAAAACGTATGTTTGAAAAGATCTGCAAAGCTTGGTACAGTGTTTATATATAAAGAGAATCAATAACCCCACTGACTTTAAAACTCAAATTAATCTAAAAAGTACTTTAAATGGCATGGCATTAGTGACATTCTTTTCAAAGCATTCCATTTAAAAGAAAACTGATAAAACTGTTCTCACCTTATGAAAAAATCTAATCCCTTTCTAAAACAAAAATATGATTTGCAAGAGAAACAACACTGTACAATTGACTGGTAAATTAAGATTTCTGAGGCTGAAGAAATGGGGCCAAAACAAGTCACACTGAAAAAGGGATGGTTAACACAAGAAATGTGCTATAAGTAAAGTGCATGAAAGGAAGCCTGCTCAGCTAAATGAAGTAGACAAAGGTCAGGAGTCAAGGGTCATTCGCCAGAGCGGCAGCAGGCTCGAAAACCACACTGCAAATTCTGGCATCCGCTGGCGGTATCAGCATGAGGACCTGTATAAAAACAGAGAAGTGTGAAAGGAGGAAATTTCTTAGAGATCACATGAAAGAGCTAAGACATTTGACTTTTTTTTTTTTTACTAGCAATACATTTTTAACATAGAAGTAAAATGTCCCAATTAATGTATAAAAACTTAGGCACAAATACAGCCAACAGCAGCTCTACTTTAACTGGTCCAAAAGCTAAATGAAAGAAGGGAAAGAAATAATTTTTTAGCAACAATCTTACAAAATAAAAATTTAAGACAAAAAGATAACCCACAGAAGCAAGACTGCCAAGCTAACTTAACAACAGATTTCTTATATTCAGAACATCCTTCCTAGAAATGTAAGACAAAAACAGCCCTCTCTGCAGATCAGCTAAAGAATCCAGTATTGAGCAATTACAAAAACATTACAGTCGAAACTTAAACTATGTAGACATAAACTGAACATGTTTTCCATATCTTTAACAGCTGCAGCCAAAATGGCTAGGGTTAACTGAAATTATCTTCCAGAATTAAGTATATAATGAATGAATAGCTAAATAAACATACCTAAGACATAATAAAAATTATGATTCAATTACAAAAGAAGAATGCACCACTGTAGAATAACTGACATTTTATCCCATTCACGTTATGCTGCCCAGACACTACATAAAAGAGCCATTAGGGAACACAGCTGAGAATTAGGAAATATCAAAGAAGTGTTATCATGGCACATAAACAAACGTTAAGTTCTTTGAATGAATCACAATTTTCATAAAGGCAGGCAATGTGCAAAAGGATGTTTTAACTACACCAAAGCCTTTCAGTGTATCTGCACCATGAACAAAAAAAGAGCAGTTAATTCATTCTCTACTCATCAATTAGAATCGAAATCTTTGCATTTGTGAAATATAAGGATCCCATGCAAGAAATACATGAAATGTCATTTTATAGACTATGTCAAATGGATAACTGAAAAATCATAGTACTCTGTATTGATATCTAGTTTAACTCAGAACCTATTTTAAATAAGCTGTTTTGTTTTTTTAAAGTAGCAGTCTGCTGCAAAAGAAGGCGTCTGTGCGAATACCAACATAAGGAAACGGCTACTTGCAATGAAACACACAAAACACTTATTTCCCAGAATTTTCCCTTGTCTTCCTGACATGGCACACACAAAACTGTAAGGGCAGACTTCTTAGGATATACAATCAATGAAGTATAATGTTCACGTATTTCAATAAAGAAATGATAATATACATATCTTTAAGTAAAAAACGAAACTAATGAACTTTACAAGCATATGTGAGACTCCAATAGGTTAGGACTTCATTTATTTTCAAAAATGTATGTTTAGGGCGCCTGGGTGGCTCAATGGGTTAAAGCCTCTGCTTTCGGCTCAGGTCATGATCTCAGGGTCCTGGGATCGAGGCCCCGCATCGGGCTCTCTGCTCAGCGGGGAGCCTGCTTCCCCCTCTCTCTCTGCCTGCCTCTCTTCCTCCTTGTAATCTCTCTCCTGCTGTGAAATAAATAAATAAAATATTTTTAAAAAATGTATGTTTAATTTTAAAATATATATGTGATGCCTGGCATATGGGGAGCAGGTATGGGAGTGAACAATGGAAGATTAGCCACACTTTTATAACTGCCAAAGCAAATAATAATGAGGCTACGATAATTATTCCATGTTTATATGTTCAAACTTTTCCATAACAAAAAGTTTAAAATATTTCAAATATAAAATTCAATTACCACAAGCCCATTTTTAATCAAAATTAAAATCTGTCCTATTTTAAAAAGGAAAAGTTCAATGTGTCAAATATTTAAACAATTCACAAAGTATTATTTGTTATAAATTTCCCTTAAAATAAGACTCCAGGTTAGGCACCTTAACCAAAATCAAAGTAAAATGTCTTAGTACATATCATATAGAAATGTCCTGATAAGGAACCCTGTAGTTTGAAACTCTTCCACTGTCAACCTTTGACCAGGTTTTCCTTCTGAACGTATTTTCAGCTTTTTCCTTACACACTACTCAACCTCCATGCCACCTCTTCTGAGCTTGTCTTTCTGCACCCCTTAAACGCTGGCTCCTGCTCTGTCTGCCTGACAATCACCTAGTGCCTCTCTTCAAGACCCAATCCCCTGCCTCACTACCACTGCCCTGCCTGACACTCAGTCCCTGGAATGAAATGCTTGAACAAGATGGATTTTGCAAAAATCTATTTCTCAGTATGTAATTCCACTCCAAATTTTTAAAAAGGGAGAAATAGGAGGAAGAGACATGGACTCTCGACAATTTTCCAACTAAAACTCCCTTAAAATACTTTAAAATTTCTATATTCCTATTTTTTTAAAGAACAGAAAGGCAAGGGAAAAACTTTACACTGAATTCAACAATAACCTGGGAAAAAATCCTAAGTGATGGCTGAAAGCAATGAAAGTAAAGTATGCTACTAGTTTTAAGACAGGAAATATAAAGGAGCCCCAAAGGAGCCAGTAAGAACAAGGAAGCTATTCTAGAGATCCTTAACTTTCCAAATACACACAGCTAGTCACCATTCTCCCCAGAAGACAGGCTCAGCAACCTCAGGTCCACCCTGGCCACACTGGTCATTCTTTGATCTCAAAGTCTAAAGGATGGTAATAGGGATCACAGGGGAAGAAAAGTGTAGGAAAAAAGTTATGTGTCCCATATCAGGTTGAAAGTAACACAATCCTGATTATCTGTCAGCATCTCCTTATTAACATCACAAAACAAATTCCTCACTCACACTGATGTAAAATGTGCCCCCTCCTTCAAATATGCACTAGAATATCTGAGTTTTAAGTAGAGTGGAGAGAGGAAATTAATATATCAGTGTTTTCAAATCAGAAAGTAGGATCTATCTAGAGAAACCTATGAGGACTTAAACAGTAACTATGATACTATCTCAAAATTACAATACCATCTTAAGGTCAATTACAGACCAGGTATCTGATCCTCAGTCATGAAAGTGAGGTCATCCATGAGGAGATTTTATTCTATTAAAGGCCTGGGGCAAAGCAAAAGGGAACACAACCACGGTTTTTAACTTAGGTTAAGTTTCTAATGTAGAAAACAGGAGAGAACAGCAATTTCCAAAGCATGAAAATTGTAAGCAAGGTTTACAGTGAGCCTCTTAAGCATCAGAGAAGGACTTAAGACATCATTCAGAAAAGGGAATAAATGGACAACAGAAAGTGAGGCAGCATTATAGACAGAAACAGGACTAAAATATCTCATATCTTATTTTGCCAAGTATCTCAAGCAGACAGCTGTGCTTCCTTAGACACTGACAACTCAAAAGGCCATTCCCTTTAAATATTTGACTCATCACCAGCAAATGTCTATCTCAATATAGAACAGAAAATTCAAATGGCTGTAATACATGAGGGCTGAGGGCTAAGTTATGTTAAAGAATAAAGAAAATAGGCAAATAAAACTGGCATAATCATTAAATAAAATTTTAAGTGCATGTTAAAGAAATAAATTTGTAAGAAAACATTTTTAAGATATTAGATAAGAAGGGCTATAATGTTAACTATAGTTATTTTCCCAAATTTTTATTATTGATTGATTTGTTTTTCCTGGATTTTACGTATATTATTTATGCTGTATATCTGCACTTACCTTCACTTACCTTTAATTCCTCTTTAACTTAAATTAGAAACATAAGAGAGCAAATCATCTGAGACTGTGTCACCTCCAGAACTATGAGCTAATCTATCTTAATTCATAAATTATATAGACATTGAAATGCAAATCAGTATGAAGTTTATTTGCAATCATTGTTCTTCAGAGCTCCAAAACTATGCAATTCCACTTAACACTTCTTAAATGACAAAGAATTTTTTAACTGTTATGGCAAAGAAGCCTTCTTTTATGTTTAAATCTTAACTTTCTCATCAAATCACAAATTTAAATGTCACGAGAAATCACTCAGAAGAATAAAACTGGCATTTTTTAATCAGTGCTTAGAACAGTATCTTGATCACAGTAGATATTATTTGAATATCTGCTACTAACTTATCTTCTCCAAAATCTCTACTAGTGCTTAGGAAACAGGTCATTCTGCTTTACTTATCACACTTATTATTTAGTTATTGAATATTGTTTATCAGTATTTACTTCTTTTAGTTAGTAATCTAATCGCTAACTATACTAAGCCTTTTTTTAACAAATACACTTTTAGTTAAATGTTACCCAAATATTTAAAATATAGTTTGTCACCTAACTATGCTCCATATTATTCTAAGACCACGTATAAAACATATTAACTACTTTTGAAAAAAATAAAAATAAAAAGGAGGCCCCATAAGCAGTCATTAAATATTTATCCTACAAACTGAGCTGTAGTAAAAGATACTGGATCAATTGTATCATCTTGCAAAACTGGATACAATGCAACTTCATTCTAATACTTTCTAGGTTGTCCATATATCCTTTTAAGGAAAAAATGCCATCAGAGCATTGCTTTAAGAGTAACTGACTGTGGAACTCTAGAACATAAGTTAATATGACAAGTCACCCTATAAACTTTAAAGGATTGCCATTCCCCCAAAATCATGTTTTAAGAAGTTTTAAAAGGAGACTTAATATTGGATTATACAAGTGCTGTCAATTTCCTTTCAAATCTTTCAGAGTCAGATATCTTCATTAAAATTCATTTGTTGAAAATTACCATTCATTTCTCAAGAAAAAAATCACATTCAACAAAAGGAATGCAGCAGCTCCTTTGGAATACTTTAATATTTATATATTCAAAACCAGTTAAGATGAAACAAATTCTAACATCCTAAAAAAATGCAAAAAGATTTTAGGTATTTAACTTTATCCCATCACCTAAATTATTTCAAGAAGTTTTCAAAATTACACAAGCAAAGCAAGTAGGCAGATCATAAAAATGAACTGAAATCCAATGTCCCCCACCCTATAACATCTATATACCCCAAAACAAATCTAACAAATTCAGTTGTGATATTCCCACAAGGAAAACCTATGTTGAAATCAACTGTAGACAATTCAAGTGCAACATACAAATAAGATGTTTTTCTTATAAAAATAATTGCTTACTAGTTACTTCTCATGATATGTCCTTAAGCCATAGGAAGTACAACATTGCACCTACAATGACATAACTGTACATTAAAAAAAAAATTTCCCATCTCAAATTCACTGCACCTACAAAAGCAGCAAATGGTTCATGGAAGCAATCAAACTGGTTTTGTACACTTTGCAGGTTGCAACTAAAATGATACTCATTTTCACCATTCCTGGATTATATGCTGAAGGGAAGAGAGCAAAAAGTGCTCTGACTTAGTGCTGTGACTTCAAGAACAAGGGAGGTCATCTCCTGCATCACCCATGTGATAGTGTTGCGACTTCAAGAACAAGAGAGGTCATCTCCTGTATCACCCATGTTATGCAAGAAATAAAAGAGCTGTGATCTCCTATCTCTTTATATGTAGTTAAGGAAAACCAAATTGCCCAGAAATAGCAATTTGCTAACTTCTCTGCCTACAGGTATGTCATTAAAGAGACCATTCCTCCAGTCTTCCTGATTCCTTTCAATTGTTCTCCCTGAAAGAAACTCAGGTGATCTTATCATCTTAAGATAACTTAGGCTTTCAAAGAAAAAAGCATATGGTGTAAAAAGACAGGTACAGGGCGCCTGGGTGGCTCAGTGGGTTAAAGCCTCTGCTTTCGGCTCAGGTCATGATCTCAGCGTCCTGGGATCGAGGCCCACATCGGGCTCCCTGCTCAGCGGGGAGCCTGCTTCCTCCTCTCTCTCTCTCTCTGCCTGCCTCTCTGCCTACTTGTAATCTCTCTCTCTCACTCTGTGTCAAATAAATAAATAAAAAATCTTTAAAAAAAAAAAAAGACAGGTGCATAGTAGAATCTGAACCATGTAAATGTTTTTCCAGTTATAAATACAGGGGATTGATTTGCTTACTAATAACTGAGGGGCTTTTTAGGCTTCTAGAAACTTCAGTTTCTACCAGTGACTATCAAAAGCCCAAAAGGGCACTGAATGTACCTTGAGAAAACATATGCAACAAGCCCACTGCAAGGTAGAGATAGGTTTAAGAAACAAAACAATCAATAAATATTTATCCAATGATTGTTTAAAGTAGGTTCAGGAATCAATCTCCAAATTACTACAGGAATTTTAGTCATGTCTAAGGCATCTCAGCCTCTTCCCCAATACCACACCCCCCCCACCTCAATCTCCCATGAGACTGACTTGAAACCAGACCCAGGATCCCCAAGAAGTTCACATTACCAAAGTCCTCCCGTCTCAACTGCATTTTTCTTTAAAGTTGTGTTAAAAGAAAATTGAGTCATCATTCCTAAGAAATTGGTATATCTAGAATATCAATACCTCTAAATTGTTAATGAATGCTGTATCACTCTAGAAGAATTTCCCAAAATTTTATAAGAACTTTAGTATTTCTAGGGGTGCCTACATGGCTCAGTTGGTTAAGCATCTACCTTTGGCTCAGGTCATGGTCTCAGGGTCTCAGGGTCCTGGGATCAAGACTTGCATTGGGCTCCCTGCTAAGCTTCTCCCTCTCCCTCTGACCCTCCCCACTGCTCCTTCTCTCTCAAATAAATCAAGTCTTAAAAAAAAATTTTTTTTTAGTATTTTTACAACTTGCCATTTTACATATCTCAAAAATCTAGCAGAATATATATTTGAAATACCTATGTGAAAAACTTACCTTTATAGAAGCTAATTAATGAAAACATACATGATTTTTAAATTTTATCAAATGTAAAGAATTATCTCTGAAAATAAAAAGGTTTGGTAATTAGAAATCTAGAAAATTAAACAGAAACCCTAAGAACCATGAGAACTGTCAAAAAATTTTAAATCCATTCCTTCAAAATTATCTCATTATTAAAAGGCATTACCGTTAATGTTGTCACAGTAGTAAAAGTATTCATCATTTAGAGAAGGACATGCTGAAACCAAATCCTGCAGGCCCGCACCAGTTACAGTAAGACAACCAGAGAGATTAAGGTGCTCCAAATAAGGCAGCCCTCCTCCCAGAGTCAAAACCCTGTAAGAGAAGCAATCCAGCAATTAGAATATATTAATCTATGAAAATTTATATATTCCTATGGCCCACTGGGCCACTATTAACAAATCTTTCAATTTGGTAATGAGGAAATTCAAGGAGTTCTATAAAACATGGTAACCAACCTCATCCCTAGGCAGCAATACATTTAACTGAGAAATACGTCCTACATTTTTCCTAAGGACATTCAATAAACAAGTCTATGAAGTTTCTCTTTATAAGAACATTACAGTAACTCAATTCTTAGAAGAAGTTCTGAATCTTGAAATTGTCATCTTCACTCTCCTACAGGTTTTCTAAGTGAAAATTATCAAGAAAATTACTGACCAATTTTGGCAGTTCTTCAGAGTTAGAGTTACCATTTGACCCAACACTTCCTCTCCTAGGTGTACACCCAAGAGAACTGAAAATATGTGTTCATATAACTTGCAAATATTCATAGCAGTGCCATTCATAATAGCCAAAACGTGGAAACAACCCAAATTTCAATTAAAATGAATGGATAAATGAACATTATATAGCCATAAAGTACATACATGCTACGACATGGATGAACTTTGAAAACATTAGGCTAAGTGAAAAAAGTCAGATACAAAGGCCACGTACTGTATGATTCTATTTATATGAAACATCCACAACAGGCAGAATAGGCATACAGATAGAAAGCAGATTAGTAGTTGCCAGGGGGTCAGGGCAAATAGGAATAAGGAGTAACTGCTAAAAAGTAGAGGGTTTCCTTATGACATGATGAAAATGTTTCTGAATCAGTGGTGATGCCTGCCAACCTGATAAATCTGCTGAAACCACTGATTTGTATACTTTTAAAGGAAGAACTTAACGGTAAGTGAATTACATATCAGTAAAAATGAAAACCTAATGGCATATCCTAGAAGAATAAAAACAATATAAATAGATAAAATGAGAAGTTAGCTAAAATGACAATGGCAGAGCTGAAAAATATCAAGAACAAAATTGAGAATATCAATTTTCTGTACAATATGTAAAGCAATATTACAACAGCAAAACTGTGAAAAGTGGACAGTTTTCTTAAAAGGGTATCTTAAAAGTTTATCTTAAAAGGGATGACAAGGGACTAACAATGCAGTAAGTTAAATTAAAAAAACTAACATGGGGGCGCCTGGGTGGCTCAGTAGGTTAAAGCCTCTGCCTTCGGCTCAGGTCATGATCTCAGGGTCCTGGGATCGAGCCCCGCGTCGGGCACCCTGCTCAGCGGCGAGCCTGCTTCCTTCTCTCTCTGCCTGCCTCTCTGCCTACTTGTAATCTCTCTCTGTCAAATAAATAAAATCTTGAAAAAAAATTAACATGATTGTGCAGGTACATGAAAATTAGGAAGTTAAATAAAAGTATATAAACTATGGAGATTTAAAAAATTATGGAAAGATTTATATATTCCATGACACTGTTGACTAGCAAAGACTAGAAAGGAACATTTTTNAAATTAACATGATTGTGCAGGTACATGAAAATTAGGAAGTTAAATAAAAGTATATAAACTATTGAGATTTAAAAAATTATGGAAAGATTTATATATTCCATGACACTGTTGACTAGCAAAGACAGGAAAGGAACATTTTAAAGTTTTTAACAGCATATTTAAAAGAAGAAATTGATCTATTAAAAACAACTCATCAGGGCGCCTGGGTGGCTCAGTGGGTTAAAGCCTCTGCTTTCGGCTCAGGTCATGATCTCAGCGTCCTGGGATCGAGGCCCGCATCGGGCTCTCTGCTCGGCAGGGAGCCTGCTTCCTCCTCTCCCTGTCTCTCTGCCTGCCTCTCTNCTCCGTGTCAAATCAATAAATAAAAAATCTTTAAAAAAAAAAAAAAAAACAACTCATCAGGGCATGTGGGTTGTTCAGTCGGTTGAGCATCTAACCCTTGATTTCAGCTCAGGTTATGATCTCAGGGTCGTGAGATCATACCCAGCATCAGGATCCACGCTCAGCAGGGAATCTGCCTGGGATTCTCTCTTTCCCTCTCCCTGTGCCCCTCCCCCTGCTCGTCCTCACTCACTCTCATTTCTCTCAAATAAATAATTCTTAAAAAAAAAAAAAACAATTTATCAAAACCCCAAGCCCCAAGGGAGATTTCAATGCGTACTTCCTCTTGCATTTTGACTGAACAAAAAATTTAGTTAAACTGATTTTTTTTCTTTAATCATAAATTTCCTTCAGTCATCCCTTCAGATTTCAAATTAACAACAGTGGCAATACATTGGCAGTGGCAGTTCAGGAACTCAGTAGCTTGACTGGGACATACCATTTAGAGACACTGCTCTTTAAAGGAAGACAGTACAAGGTTTAAAGTCAATTTTTTTTCTCCCATAAAGCTGAATACTCATAAGAAATAATAAACAGCTTTTAAAAAGTGGTCTGGGGTACCTGGGTGGCTCAGTCAGTTAAACCTCCAACTCTTGATCTCAACTCAGGTCTTGATCTCAGGGCCGTGAGTTCAAGACCTGTGTTGGGTTCCACCCTGGACACCGAGACTACTTTAAAAAAAAAAAAAAAGTGGTCTCAAGGCACATGGGTGGCTCCGTTGGTTGAGTGGACTCAATTTCAGCTCAGGTCATGATCTCAGTATCATGAAAGCAAGCCTGGCACTGGGCTGCATGCTCAGTGTGGTATCTGCTTGAGATTCTCTTCTCTCTTTCCTTCTCTCTGCCCTGCTCCTCTCCCTGCTCCTTTCCCCACTCACATGCATACATTCACTCTAAATAAATAAAATCTTTTTTTTTCCCCAAAGATATATCCATTCACTTTGAGAGACTGTGTGTGTGAGCGAGGTGGGGATGGAGAGGCGCAAAGAGAGAAAAAATCTCAAACAGACTCCCCGCTGAGAGCAGAGTCTCACCTCATGACCCTGAGATTGTGACCTGAGCCAAAATCAAACGTTGGACGCTCAACCAAGCCACCCAAGAGCCCCTAAATAAATTAAATCTTTAAAAAAAAAGGGGGGGCGGGGATCTGGAGAGAAAAAAAAAAGTGGTCTGAAAGATCTTAGGATATGAGATACAGAGACTGCTCCACTTCTAAAAATTTAAAAATTTTAAGTGCATTTAGGACACACTGCATGGAATATAAAACTTCTATTCACAGTGTACTTGAAGAAAACACTTGTGCAGTCACTGCCCTCACTGAGCTTAATGGGAAATCAAACAAATCAAAAATAAATATGCAAAAAACAAAACCAACTAAATAATTAAATAAATATGCAATTATAATACCATATGATGGTCTCCTGGAACTTACAGAAGGGCACTGATGGGGGGAGGAGGGGAGTCCAAAAAGATTTCCTAGAAGAAGGGACATTAATTTTTTTTTTAAGATTTCCTATTTATTTGACTGAGAGAGAGAGAGCACAAGCAGGGGGAGCAGCAGGCAGAGGGAGAAGGGGGCTCCCCATGGGGCAGGGAGCCCAACTTGGGGCTCCATCCCAAGACCCTGGGATCATGACCTAAGCTGAAGACAGACACTTAAACAACTGAGCCACCCAGGTGCCCCAAGAAGGGACATTTAAACCGTGATAAAAAATGAACAGAAGTTAGCCAATAAATGTATGTTACAGACAGAGCAAATTCAAATGCCTAAAGATGAGAAATATGGTGCCTTGAAGGAAGAGAAAATAGTTGAGTATGGCTACAGAAGGATGGCTCTGTGTATGTGTGTATGCGTGTGTGTGTGTGTGTGTGTGTGTGTGTGTGTGACATTTATCTGTTGTTGTTTTTGGCAGGGGTGAGGATGTGACCAAGTAAAAATTTAGAGATTTAAGAAGATAACTAGATATAAACTACAGAAGTAAGCAAGGGCCAAGAATTTGGACCTAACCAAAGTGCAACAAACTCACTGAAATGTTGAAGATAGAAGAGTAGTAACAGTAAAAAAAATGCTAGTCTACCTTTTATCACCAATGCCCAAGTATGTCAGACACAAGCCTAAACGGTAAAATGCAAGATATGTAAAATACAGGTTCCGCCCTCAACTTAGGGAAAGAAACATTAAACAAAGTATTGACAATACACGCAATAAGTAAAAAAAAAAGTTATAGAAATATATGTAAGTTATAGAAATATTAAAGAGCAGGGCATGATTCAAAAGTAGTGATCTCTAAAGAAACAACAAAATCCAGAATTCAACAATGTATAATTCATACTATCTGGTATCAAATGAAATACGAGACATTCAAAGAATCAGGAAAAAAATCAATCAATAGAAACAGACCAATGATAACGATGACATTAGTAAACAATGACTTTAAAAAATGCATACAAACCCTGAAGTGAACACTAAATACATGAGGTACTAGACAACAGGAGAAATAAAACAATATACTAAAAAGTACGTAATAAATCCAAAAGAAGTCAGGAAAAGAAAAAAAAATTAAGAAAAGACAAAAGAAGAAGAAAAGGTAAAACAAGAGGAAAACAAGCAGCAAGATGATAGGCATAAAAATAACCGTAACAATAATTACATTAAATGTAAATAGCCTAAATAAATCAATTAAATGAGGGCGCCTGGGTAGCTCACTTGGTTAAACAACTGCCTAAGGCTCAGGTCATGATCCTGGAGTCCCAGGATAGAGTCCCATATCGGGCTCCCTGCTCAGCGGGGAGTCTGCTTCTCCCTCTGACCTCCCTCTCCCACTCTCAAATAAATAACTAAAATCTTAAAAAAAAAAATCAATTAAATGACAGAGAATATCTGACTGAATTTTAAAAAGTAAGACCTAACAATATATGCTGTCCGCAAAAAATGAAAGAGCAGTTGCCTTGGGCTCAAGGAGAGAAACAGTAGTGTATAACAAAACAATAATGGCAATGTGAGGGGGCCAAAGAAGGTTGAAAACTTAAATTTTTCAAAAATTTTTGAAACCTTGATTATTTTAATCAATAATGGCCAAGATTTATCTCACTCCTATGAAAACCTGAAAACACTGCACTGAGACTACACATGACACTATCTGTTCCTTGTGGCTTCAATCTACTTTACTATATTGATTTTCAGGGCACCTGGGTGGCTCAGTCACTTAACCATCTGCCTTCAGCTTAGGTCATGATCTCAGGGTCCTGGGATCCAGGCCCACACCAGGTTCACTGGTCTGCAGGAAGTCTGCTTCACCCTCTTCTTCTGCCCCTCTCCCTGCCCCCCATGCTCGTATTCTCTCCCCCACCCTCTCAAATAAAAATCTTTAGGAAAAAAAACAATGACTTTCAATCTACATTTTTTATGGTTAATGCTCTTGTAACAAGCTCCATATAACCAATTTGCCAAAACTCATGCTACCCCATCCCTAAATAGAACATAATGACTAATGTGGAAGAACTGAAAGGTCCCAATTAGCACCTCTGTTCCCATATACTAAGTTGTATGCACATGTGAGCTTTATTTGTTCTCAAACCTACTGACACCAGTTGTAGTTACTACTATAATTGATTACTTGAAATAATTTTTATTACTATTATTTTTTAAGTAGGCTCCATACCCACCCAGTGTGGGGCCCAGTGTAGGGCCTCAACTCACAACCCTGAGATCAAGACCTGAGCTGAGATTAAGAGTCAGATGCCTAACCAACTGAGCTACCCAGGCACCCCAAATTGAAATAACTTTAAACCAACATAATGAATACCAAAGAATTATGCCTTGGAGGGAAGTGGGGATGGAAACTTATATTCAAATAAAGCCTTATAATTCTGCTTTTACAGTTGTTGCATTTTTTAATTTAAATTCAATTAATTAACATATATTATTAGTTTCAGATGTAGAGTTCAGGGATTCATCAGTCTTATATAACACCCAGTGCTCATTATATCGTGTGCCCTCCTTAATGTCCATCACCCAATTACCTCATTCCCCTCTACATACATCCCCTCTATAATTCTGCTTTTAGGTGAAATATGCCCCACTCCTAGCATTCTCCAAGCCTTATCAGGAAGTTTCTAAATCCTTTTTCACTAAAAGCAAATAGAAGACACCTCTTAACTATAGTCATCAAAATTCTGACTCCCTTTGAAATCGATTTTTAATTTTACAGAATTTTTAATAAATTCTGGCTTATTTAAAATACCCCAATAAAACTAAGAAAATATAGGAAAACTGCCACTTGCTCAGGTATCACTACAGCTCTGAAATATTACAAAAGGTTGTAGGTGTTATTTCATTCTTTGAATAATAAAACTGGTCACTCTGAAAATACAACTGAGGGCATATGGGTGGTTCAGTAGGTTGAGTGTCTGACTCTTGATTTCAGCTCAGGTCTTGGTATCAGGTTAGTGAGTTTGGGCCCTACCAAGGACTTAAGCCTACATAAAACTTAAACAACAAAAGTGGCAGCAGCTCTTTCTGCCCCATGGGTCCTGTCCCCATGCTTTAATAAAATCACCTTTTTGTACCCCCTCTCAAAAAAACCCACCATAACAACAACAAAGGTTTAAAAAAAAATTTTTTTTAACTTAAAGAATTTAAAAATTAAAAAAAGGAACACACAACTGAGGGGTGCCTGGCTGGCTCGTCAGAAGAGCATGCAACTCTTGACCTCGGGGTTGCGAGTTTGAGCTTCACAGTGGGTGTAGAAATTACTTAAAATAAAAGTGAAAAAAAAGGAAAAAGAAAAAAAACCCAACTGAATAGAGCCACAGATATGTTATAATAAGGTATAGTGGTAATGAAAAAGATAATGGTATTGGAAAATGAATTATTAGGTTTTAAATGAACCAAAAATTCCTGTTACTTTAAACCAAGTTACATTCAAAAACAACTAAAAACATTACCAGGAATACATATATAAAAATACAATAAAAAAGATTAAAAAGGAATGAGAATATGGTTGTCTCTTACTTTCTATTGCTTTAACTACAATCTATGCACTTGAATTTCAACAAAAAGAAAATTAATGGAATGATGCACAGCAGTCAAGTCATAGTAACAGCAGTTAACTCAGGGGAAAACATTCTTGGTACATGATTTCTGAAAGATTTTTGTAATCATGTCATATTAAGTATCTCTTATAATGGCAGGGAAGTATTATGTTTTGTGCTGGGTAAATTCTTCATTATAACATATCTGATATCCGATTATTAAAGAGGTCGGGTAATATTCAAATCTACAGTTGACCCCTGGACAATGCGGAAGTAAGCACACCAACAATCCCCACCTCCCACAACAGGAAATCCAAGTGTAACTTCTGACTCCCAAACACTTAACTATCAGTAGCCTACTGCTGACTGGAAGCCTTACCCGTAACATAAAGTCAATTAACACATATTTTGTGTATGTACTATATACTGTCTTCTTACAATATAGACATATAATCTACTCCCAAAGGCTCATGTCAAAGATAACTAAACAATCATTATACAGTTGCTACTACTTATTGAAAACCTACTATGTGTCACCTATTCATTTTATATGAGGCTCAGGTTAAGTATTTTACACAAAGGCAGTTATGTAGGAAAAAAACAGAATCAACCTACACCAAGTCTGTCTGGCCCCAAAGTCAGTGAACCATGGTATTTTCTCCAACATTCTGCATAAGAACACGTAACCTAACAGAGCTCTAAGTGGGTCCCAGAATCTAGGAGCCAAGAAGAGCTACCTCTCTGGGTTAATGAATGATTCCCCTCGACCCTTCTATGCTCTAGGAAGAAAGAGATCAATTTAATCTACTAAAGATTGTAATGACAAAAAAAAAAAGAGAGAGAGAGAGAGAGAANTCTATGCTCTAGGAAGAAAGAGATCAATTTAATCTACTAAAGATTGTAATGACAAAAAAAAAGAGAGAGAGAGAGAGAGAAAGTAAAACACAGAACTTCTCCCAGGTAGTCTCTTTATAACTTAAAAAAGCAGTACAAGTAGATCATGCTCAAAGACCAAAAACTCTAAGCTCTGGCTATTCCAGTACAACTCAACAGTGCTTTTTTATAGCCTTAAAACTTAAGGCTATATAATGACACTAAATTACTTCTACAGATATTCTACATTTTCCAAAAATCCCCAATATAAAACCATGACTCATTCTAAGTTAAAAAGAGAAAAGAAAATCCTAAATGACGAAATAATAGTAAATGTAATTCTGTACCACTTGAAGATTTTTAATAGGCAAAATTGTAATATTAATGCAAGTAAGTTACTATAGAATTATTTTCTTTTCAAAAACCTTTACAAAGATTACTTTTCTGCTAACTTTCCTATAAATTTAAAATACGATTTTGTTTATAGAAGTTTTAACTGCAAACATTTTTATAAATATTAAACCACGTGGGTACATTTGAAATACATACCTTTTTTTTTTTTTTTTTACAGAGAGAGAGAGAGAGAGAGAGATCACAAGTAGGCAGAGAGGCAGGAGGAAGCAGGCTCCCTGCTGCGGGACTCGATCCCAGGACCCTGAGATCATGACCTGAGCCGAAGGCAGAGGCTTTAACCCACTGAGCCACCCAGGCGCCCTGAAATACATATTTTTTTAAGGACCTCGCTTCTTAAAGAAAAAATACAGAAGGCTACTCAAAAAATACAATTTTTCCGCTCTTCTACCTTCCACTTATATATCACCAACCCACTTTTATAAACTTATATCCTACTATCTCCCAGTATGTATCATTCACTACAACCAAACTGGAATACCAAGTCTCTAAACATTTATTGAGTCCACCTTAATCTGCTAAAGATCATACCAACAAGAAAAGAGGAGTATTAGGCTTTGTTGGATGAATTTTCACTGTTTAACATGTCTAGCCCCCCATTATTAAAGAACTTTAATAAAATTCAAGTCTACTACAAGGTAAAAGAGAAAACACGTTAACAAATTTCCAAAGTTCCTATCAAAAATAATGAAATAATTATTGCACTTTATTAATGCTGAAAACAGCCATAACAACAAAATAACCTCACAGCAATTACAATAGTGCTTTACTACTGCATGTACTGTGTGCTCAAGTAATCCCCACTGCTTGGAATGAATGGTGGGTGTCTTCTTTTCCCACTGCCATCTATCAAAATCCTTCATTTTTGTTCAAGATTCAATTCAGTGTCATTTCTTAATTTTTTTTCTTCCTTCCTTTCTTTCTTTCTTTCTTTTTAGTAGGCACACCCTCCATGTCCAACATTAGGCTTGAATTCACAACCCTGAGATCAAGAGTCAGATGCTCTGGTGACTGACTCAATCAGGCACCCTTCCTCATTAAATTTCCTGATCATTTACTACAACTGAATGAGAGATGTCTCCCTCTCTCTCTCTCTCCTTTGATACCCACAGAATCTCTATACGACATCCCTTAAAGAGTGTACACAAATAATACACAGCAACGGAATATGGTATACATTATTTTCTTCTCTGTTACAAGCCCTTGAGGGAAAAGTATCTTATTTATCTTTTCATCCACTAAAGCACCTTATAAAATTTGTAGCATTTGCTGAGTATTGATTAAACTCAACATTCTGGGCGCCCGGGTGGCTCAATCAGTTAAGTGTCTGCCTCGGCTCATATCAGGATCCCAGGGTTCTGGGATCAAGTCCCACTCAGGCTTCCTACTCAGTGGGGAGTCTGCTTCTCCCTCTGCCCTCCCCCCACCTTGTACACATGTACGCGCATGCACTGTCTCTCTCTCTCTCTCTCTCTGAAAAAGAAACAAAAGTTCTTTAAAAAAAAATAAACTCTTAATGTTCTTCCATATTTCACAAAGAATTTAAATGGACTGAAATGAAACTCCAAGCTCAAGTTATATTGTTCTAATGCTTTGAAGTAGGACAGATTCTGGTTAACTCAGTTAAACAAATCAGCTACAAGGAATGACTTACACTGAAATTTTTACATTCCATTTGAGAATGTGAACATGTCCACTTCTTAATATTCTGCAACTGATTACTTACCTGAGACCATGGTCTGTGATCTGATAACATCCAGACAGACTGAGAAACAGAAGTACACGTCCAGTCTCTTGATCAGATTTTTCACTCCCAGAGTAAATTAAGTCTTTTCCTCTAAGCAATCTAGTCCTTGACGCTTTTTTACACAATGCAGAAGACTCTGGGAGTGCTGACATAGTTCTTAGAGCTGTTCCTGTACAACAAAACGAATGACCACAATATGCAAAGGCCGGAGAAGCACAATGCTGCTGCCAACAGACACTAGTCCTTAGTCCAACAATATCTTTACTGTAACAACCAGAGGAAGAACAACTAAAGTTGGATGCTGTTTCCATTACACAAAGACTTTCAACATTTCTATGTCTCCATTCTACAGCATCTTCAATATCAGCCAAATCTTCAGCATCTAACATCCACACATACGGAGAAGTGAAACTGTCAGAAGAAACAGGCTTAGTCCAGGGGTGTTCGTTATCCATTTCTTCTCCAATACCTTTGTTAGTTAAATCGTGCAAACAAGTATACTGCTTGGTGGACTGCATGGTAATGTCTTTATTTTTCCATGTAGTCGAAGTAATTTTGCTTGTAGAAGTTTTTAAAAGGCCACTCTGATGAGATGTCAGAATTCCAAGGGCTCTAGAAATCTTCTCTAGAGCCACATCTGTGATTTTTTCACATCCAGACAGATCAAGATGCCGAAGACTCTGGCAGCAACCAAGCCAAGACCAACTATAATTAAGAAATAATAAGACTATTAGTGGATATTGTTAAAATCTTCAAAAGCATTTGACTATATGTGAGTAGGTAGAAACCTGGAGATTTAAAATCTAATATAATCAAATATTTACTGAGTATCTACTGTCAGGCATCATTTTAGATGCTAGGGATAGGAAAAGACAGTAAGAGTAACTGGGGTCTAAGAATATTGCTACCCTTCCATTAGAAGGGTAGGAGAGGACAAAAATCTGGAAAGGAGAGACTTCACTTATTATTCCAACAAGTAACCAGTGGAGGAAAGGCTGTACACAGACCAATGAAAGAGAATAACTAAAGGAGGAAGAGCCAGAAGAAACAAACTCTAGGAACTGGGAATTAGCCACAGCCAGAGAAGGGTACACCTCTCCCTCTGAAACAGGAAGAGAGATGCTGACATAAATGTGGGTGGGAAAGAGAAGGGTGAGGTAGAATAAGAAGGAAAGTGACGGCATCTAAGGAAATGAAACCTGTGAAGACTGTAGCTTGAGGAAAGTGTTAGAGTTCCAGAACATGAAGAATGTAAGAGAAAGCTTTGCCAAATGGCATCTGGAAGCCAAATGGCATCTGGAACCCAAATGAAACTGGAAACTTCTTAAAAACACACAGTGCCAATCTACACTGACTGCCCAGCAAGGCTCAAAGGTCCAGACACAGTACAAGATTATAAAGGTGAAAGGATGATGCAAATTGAATTTTTGGATCAGCTGGATCCCATGGACAAGAACCAAAGAACTGGAGGGTACTATCAAGTCTTGACAGCATGACTATCAAGTCAAATACATGTCTCAGTCAAATACATGACTGAGATTTGACAGTAAAAAATAATAGTACAATTAAACTGCAATTATAGAAACAGGAAACTACAGAACAATTCTACTAGTACATAGGTTGAAGTCATTATACTGAAATATTCAAAAAAAACTAACCTGTCAAATGCCGAATCTGAAATGTCAGTCTGGGTCAGATCCAGATGCTCCAAGTTAGGACAAAGTTCTAAAATCTGCCTAACCTGGGGGGTTGGGGGTGGGGAGGTGGATTAAGAAAGACAAAACTTTTAGTAAATAATGTAAGCCAGTGGTTCTCAAGCTTTTGTGCACATAAAAAATCACTTCAATTCTGCATTACAAATATATATCCTGGACGCAAAACTCTGGACAATCTGTTTTAAAAACCATGAGCTTAAAAGATGTAAGCCTGATGATTCACAGACCTGTACCCCTTGGGCAAAGAATAAAAATAAAATAAAAATAAAAATAAAAATAAAAAAATAAAAACCATGAGCTTAGGCCCAGGAAATTTACATTTCTAAGGAATACCCAAGGAGATTCTGATGTAGGACATTACAAGACAAACTTGTAAAACAGTGTGATTTAATCTCACTTGCTTGTTTTACCAAGCCTTACATATAAAGAATCATAAGAAAGACTAGGCTTCATCATTTAACTTATCATTTAACTCTTCATCAGTTAACTCTGTGAAACTGAGTAAATTGTTTAACCTCTCATAGTCTGTTTCCTTTTCTATNATATAAAGAATCATAAGAAAGACTAGGCTTCATCATTTAACTTATCATTTAACTCTTCATCATTTAACTCTGTGAAACTGAGTAAATTGTTTAACCTCTCATAGTCTGTTTCCTTTTCTATAATATGTAAACAGTACCTATATAGCAAAATTACTACAAAAACTGAAATGAAATAACAGGAAAAGTTAGCGGTGTATGGCTGCCCATGGGAAGGCACTCTCATGAGTAAACAGCTGGGTTTTTTTTCCTTCATTAAATTTAGGAATAAGTAAACCAAATTTAGATTACTGCTACTTTTTTCCTAATACCCAAACTAGTGCTAATTTATACATACCATTTTGCTGGAAACTGCAGAGCTGTATGCTAATACTATAGTTTTTACTGAAGTTCCAACATATGGTAGAATGTTATGAATTAAGCCATGAAGTAAACGTTTTTCCATTTGTGCAATGCTGATAGCAATTGATTCCTCTGCAGACTCTTCTGTAAAATGAATTTAAAAATCTAAGAATTTCATACCACTAATTATAATTAGGCTACTTAAGGAATCACCAAGTCATCAAATATGAAATACTTTTTTCTTTTTTTTTTAAGTAGGCTCTATGTCCAGTGTGGAGTCCAATGCAGGGCTTGAACTCAAGACCTGAGCTGTGGTCAAGAGTCAGGTGCCTTCCAACCGGGACACCCAGGTGCCCCCTTTTCTCTCTCTCTCTCTCTCTCTCTCTTTTTTTAAAGACTTTATGCTATTCTTAAATTCCCTTATGTACGCAAAGCAATTTCAATGGATAAGGTCTCACTCACCGGAACTTAATATTTAACAGGTCTGACATCAACCAAAAAGAGACAAAAGAGAAAAAAAGTTTATAATGAGAATGAAGGGAAGATTTTTTTTCATTTGCTTCAAGGTTGAAGGTGATCAATAAGTATAGCAGAGAGAGAAAAAGAAACTTCAGTTTCAGGAACTTGAAAAAGTTTTGGAAAAAAAAATTGAGTATTTAAAAAAATAGTAGAAGCTCTTCAAGAAAATATAGGACAGCAAAAGAAAAACAATTATGATAAAAAGTATCATTTGTTATTTTAGAAAAAAAAAAGGGACACAGAGCTAAAAGAGATTTAAAACAATTGAGTGAGCCTGGTAATAACAAATCACGTAGAAGTAAAGTACCTTAGAATTTTTAAGAAGCACGGCTTTTGGTTTTTGCTTAATAACTTCTGTAGAGCCTAGATGTTTACAATAGGATGCTGAACTATTGACAACAAACACCACAAAAACACTACAAACTCCAATTTGATATAAGGGAAAAAAATACACCAACTACACCAAAAAGATGAATTAATAATTGCCATTACCTTTCTCAGGACACTATTATTATTATGCTTACCTAAAGATCTAACCTGTCTCTAAACAGTTTAACAGAATAAATTAAGAAAGTCTCATTTTTAAGAAAGTCTCATTTAAAATAAAACTGAGGGGCGCCTAGGTGGCTCAGTCGTTAAGCGTCTGCCTTCGGCTCAGGTCATGATCCCAGGAGCTCCCCGCTCTGCGGGAAAGCCTGCTTCTCCCTCTTCCACTCCCCCTGCTGGTGTTCCCCCTCTCTCTGTATCGCTCTCTGTCAGATAAATAAAATAAAGTCTTAAAAAAAAAAAAAAAAAATATATATANAACAGAAAAAAAAAAAAAAAAAATAAAAAAAAAAAAAAAAATATATATATATATATATATATATATATATATATATATAACTGAGTGTAGCTAACAAAGAAATACTAAAAAAAATTCTGAATTTGACTAATGGTTCCATATTTACAGATTTACCTATATTCCTTGTTTATATAAGTCAGACATATATGTAAAATGCAGAGATAAAAATGACTTTTAGCAAACCCTATTTATCCTACTGTAATTTTATTCCCAAATAATTCTTTTGTTTCTGTGGTCCTCCCTATCTAAATCTGTTTAACTGTGAAATCCTTAAAAAAATAAAATTTAAAAAAATAAGGGAATTAAATATCCTATGAAGAATAGTATCCTCCTGAAGACTAAAAAAGACAACTAAACTGAAAAATCACTAACATAAAACACAGTTGGTAGATCCAAAGTTCAGTCTTAGATACACCAAACAGCTGAACAAATATATTACCTTAAGAAGGCTCAATCATTACAGCCTTAACCTTTCTCTTTCAATGTGAATACTTACTGATAAGCATTCTTTGGCTATCCTCAAGTGTTGAGACAAATACATTAAGTCTGGTAAAGACTATAAAACTCACATGGTTTTGCTCAAATTTCTCAGAAGACCTTAACTAATCACCCTATTTAAAATTTTAATTTCTTTCCTCTCTTCCTAGAACTCTATTTTTCTCCATGACACCTGACATCATCCAATATAGCATACATATTTTGCCTGCTTTTATTGTTTACCTTCCCTCTCTAACTTTTTTTTTTTTTTAGATTTTATTTGAGAGAGAACACGAGAGAGGAATTAAAAAGCAGGGGGAGGGGCAAGAAACAGATTCCTGGCAGAGCAAGGACCAATGCGGGGCTTGATCCCAGGACCCTGAGATCATGATCTGAACCAAAAGGCAGATGCTTTTGACTGAGCCACCCAGGTGCCCCTCCCCTCTCCAAATTTTAAGGGCAAGGATTTTTGTTTTCCTGTTTTGTTCACTATTAACCTGATCCACAAGAAAGTTCTTGCCACAGGGTAAGCATATCACCAAATCTAGCTGGAGACACCTCTTCCTTATGCAGCATCTTCTAAATGTTCAAAACCATAACCACAATGTGGCAACTTCATTTCAGAGATCTTTATATTTATAGTCCTCCTTTTCCACATGTTTCTTCTTCCGCCAAAAATTTTTTTGAAGATTTATTTATTTATTTGGGCATGGGGAGAGGGAAAGAAACTCAAGCAGACTCCCCGCTGAGCACAGAACCTGACGTGGGGCTGGATCCCACAGCTCTGAGATCAACACCTGAGCAGAAACCAAGAGTGGACACTTACCCGACTGCACCACCCAGGCGCCCCCAGCTTAGTATTTTTTAAGTGAGCAAGTTATAAATAAAAATTCCCTACAATTTTAGTTTTACCAGGTATTAGAATGTCTTGGTTTTTTTTTTTTTTACTATTTCACCATCTTTTAGTTAATTATCTCCTAGAATAGTATCTAAGAATTCTTCTCTTCCTCCTCCATACTCCCAAATAGTGTCTTTCTGCACCTCTACTATGGCAATTTTAATTATATACCTTGAATTAAGAATTACCTATTCTAACTATGCAGCCATCAAAAGAAATGAAATCTTGCCATTTGCAACGACGTGGATGGAACTAGAGGGTATTATGCTAAGCGAAGTAAGTCAATCAAAGAAAGACAATTATCATATGATCTCTCTAATATGAGGAATTTGAGGGGCGGGGGGGTCATAGGGGGTAGGGAGGGAAAAATGAAACAAGATGGGATTGGGAAGGAGACAAACCATAAGAGACTCTTAACCTCATGAAACAAACTGAGGGTTACTGGGGGGTGGGAGGGTAGGGATAGGGTAGATGGGTTACGGACATTGGGGAGGGTTTGTGCTATGGTGAGTGCTGTGAAATACATAAGCCCGATGATTCACAGACCTGTATCCCTGGGGCAAATAATAATAAAAAAAAATTTTTTTTTAAAGAATTACCTATTCTAAATTCTCTCCCATGTGAGTTCTTTAAGGATAGGAATAAAGTCTTAGTCACCCTTCAATTCTCCCACAGAGCTCACAGAATGTCTATACAAGTTATTATAATCCCTTGTCATTTACAGAGAATTTTCATATATATATTACTTCTTAATTTCACAATAACATTCTGAGGCAAGTGGTATGACTGCTTACAAATGAAGAAACAGATTCAACAGCTTCATGCCCCTTCCTCTGAGCCACAATGACTCAATAAATATTGCTGGACTGATCAAATAAAATGGTCCTAAAAAACACACTGTAAACTGCAAAGTGCTATATAATGAATGTACATTACTTCAATAAGGAGAATAGCCATTATTTTCTGATTTAAATATTTAAATATAAAAACAGGTGGGAAATAATCCTACATACACTTAAATCAAACAGAATAAATTTTAAATTTGCTTATTATTCTTTCAAATGTTACAAAGTAGTAGGTTTATAAACTCCAAGTTCTTTAGAAGACACAAAATATGTAAATCTTAACACCTAATAATTTATAAGCACTTAACTGTTAAATATTAATTACTAAAGCACCCTGTAATAATTTTAATTCCAAACACAGCTTACCAGATTCATCTATATCAGCATCTTCATCCCACTCCTGAAAAGCACGACTTTCATCTTTTCTGTTTTTCACCCATTCCTCATCAGGTTCAGTATCAAGTTCAGTTGCTGGACCACTATACCAGTCACCTACTCAACAAATAAATAAGAGGAACAAAATAAGATTAGACTAGCTACCATTACAAAAAAAAAAAAAAATTACCTATTTACAATAAAAATTTCTGCACACAGAAAATACTTGAGCTCTAGGCAATGGGCCAGCAATTGTTAGAAATGTTCAATTATGGTGTAAAAATTACACTTAGATAATATGCAAAGGAATTTCAGACATACTAAAAAGAATTATGAAAAATAATTATCAATAGTCTTACATGCAATTTTAGAAATCATTGAAAAGAACTTAACCTTTTTCCCCTACTGTGGCTTCACACTGGCACCAGCAATACCCTCCAAATGATGATAGCTAATAAACAAAAGTAAGCAAAGACTTTCTGCTCAGTAGTGAATAGTCTGCAATTCAGCAATAGGTAGGAACACAGTCAAAGGGGAAAAATTAAGGTAAAGCTAAACCATAAATTTAAAGATCCTGGAGAATATACTGCAATTAAATTATACAACTGTGAAGTGAAAAACAACGCAGAATTAATTTATTGAACTCTTAACTTTACATCTAAATTACAATTTCTCAATCTTAAGAGTACTGACATTCTGGGCTGGGTAATTCTTTGCTGTGGGGAGCTATACTGCGCATTTTAGTACAGTGTTTAGCAGCAACCCTGACCTCTACTCACTAGAGGCTAGTAAAATCCCCCAAAATGGGACCAAAAAAAATGTCTTCACAGACATTTCAAAATGTTCTGTAGATGGTGGTAAAATAAATTCTGACTGAGAGACACTAGAAACAAACACCATTAATAAATTAAAAAAAATAAATTATTGAAACTTTTTGTTTAAACGTTAAAAAACAAAGAGAGGCATATTTAACATCTGGTTAAGATCACAGAAGTCTTGTACAGCATTTTCACATTCAATCTTTGTATCAAATAGTACCTAATTATGTGTTAATCCCTATTGATTAATTATTAATAGTTAAAAATACAGCTACCCAAGAAAGTAATAAATATATCCACATTTGCCTCGACTTCTCACTTAATATTTCATTTTCCTCCAACAGGAAAATTATTCTACATAAAAATAATAATTCTAATCATTTAGTAAGTCTACCCAATACTTCAAAGAGCTTTGCTCAAAAAATAAATATCTAAGAACAGCTATTTTAAAGGTGCTATATATTAATATAAAAAATAAAATTTTTTTAAATTGAATTTATAATTTAACTATGTAAAAAATATATATTTCCATATCAAAGTGACAAATTAGAGAAAATAAAAAAATTTAAATGTGAAGTTAAAAGAGTCACTTAGAACAAACTGTTTTAATTCGGTTTCATAAAGAATAATGTATTCCATATTACGTGCCTTTCCTCCATTACTGCACTATCTGCTCATGAAAAAGAAATTTTGTTTACAAGTAGAAGTAACTTATCACAATGAAATAAATTTAAAACTGTGATTTAGAATGAGGCATTACCAATCACAAAAAATATGCTGAAGACAAAAACAGATTGTTATTCTGAGCCACTACCAAGGTAACCATAATGGTGCCTCGTCTTTAAATTTTATATAATTTATTTTGTATTTTTTAAATAATCTAATTATTTAAAGCTGTTCTGACAACCTATTAATTTCATTTTAACTCCAAACACAGGCAAAAGGAGGAGGAAGTAGCATTTAAAAAGTAGCATAATGAATACCCATGATCTCATCACCTATCTTCAACAATTATCAACAGTTTACCATTTTGCATTCTCTCCCCTATTTCTTTCCTAATTATTTTAAAAGAAATTGCACACATCACATAAATCACCCATGAATACTCAGCACTGCTAGTTTTTCAAAAGTATATACAAAAAACACATCATCTAACTATGAAATCTACGTTTTGGTCGACCTCTCAGAATTTCCCTCCCTGACCCTGTTTATCAATGTCTACAAGTAATCACTTAAAAAAAATGGACTGAAATATTTCTTTAAACAAACTAAAAGTCTCATTTACCTACCTCTAGCCCAATGAACAGGGTAAAGATGTTTCCAAAGCGATCCTGTTTTTGCGAGCTGAGACCATTTAGTGCTTACTTGACTGCATCGACACAATTCTTGAGGATTAAGATAACTGAAAATTGACAGCATTACCTCAGGAGGAAGATGGGTTATACCTGTGGATTGTTCTGACACTTCCGCTTCTGAAATAAAAAAAAGAAAAATTTTAACATTAAAGGCTATAAGAGCAAATGCAATAAAAAATTACAGTCACATTTCTATAAATAAAATCCAGTGCCTAAAGTCCACTCCTTCCTGCTTCCAAGATGTGAAAAGGAAATAACATGGATTAGTGGTAACATGGGGATGTTCAACTTAAGAACCTGTAGGGTTAAACTATGATGTCCCAAATCATACTTCATCGGTGGGAGCTACAATAATGAACACAGAATTGACTTCCTCTTACAAATGTGTCACAGAAAAAACAATACTCACTTTGTAGCATAAGAAGCATCATCTGAAAAAGGAACCCAGCAGGTTATACAGCTTCAAGTGTAGAGTCGGCCAGATTATGAGATCTCCAAGGCATTTTTAATGACACGCACAAATCTCACAACACATTCCATTCATGTATTAGGACTCCTGTCAATATTTTCCTTGTGCTCCCTCTTTGATTCTCACATTTGATACAAGAGGTCTGTGAAATCTAACTTCTGTAACCACAGGTGGCCAAATCTACTTCTACTATTTGTAAGCCAGCTGAGACAATGCAATGTTAACATTTCTAAAGCTAGTGTACATTTTTATCAGCAATCTTTTGTCAGCAACTATTTAAAAAAAAAATAGTCATTGAATGTCCAATTTCCTATAATGAATTCCTTCAGTGGCAATTTTCAAAAAAAAATGCAAATGAAGTGCTACAATACAGAACACAAACTACAAGAGATTCATCAATAAGGACTGCAAAGAATTTGAGGTACCTTGTACATCTGATTTGTCCTCACAAAGCAACTTAAATACAGAAATGCTATGATCAAATTACTTTAACCTAACCCTTTTCAGATGGCAAATATTTAATCATAATACAGCTATAATTTGCTTTGAAGGAGTGGGAAAACTAAATGTAATAAGTGTGATGCTTTTAAATCCCATGTTATAATTACAATTAAACTAGACACAACAGGTCTTGGCTTGGTGTCTAAGGCACAAGCTGCATTTCAGAGTGAAGCACACAATTTTTATGGGTTTAATTATAGGCTCACCTATAATAACATTTTTGTTTCAACATGCATCTCACCTACTTTGTTAAATAAAGAGAAAAGGCCCAATTTCAAAGAATTTTAAGCTATTTTAACAGGAATGTCACTGCTATTGCCCATCTAGAAGCAGAAAAGAAATTTTTAGTAGCCTGAGGATGTCAATTTTCTTTAATGATGTTTTAAAAGGCAAAGCTATCAAAGATCATTAAGAATACATATGAGGAAGTAGTCTATGAATAAAAAAGGCAAGCAGACTTAATTTGCATTTCTCAATTTGTTTTCTCAAAGTAACTGTACATAGAAAAACAGTGCCTCTCATACATGCTCCCCTCTGTATTACTGGATATAAGCTAAGAGAATGACACATGGAAAAGGATGGAAATAAAGCTGTAACCATAACTGATTTTAAAAACTGAAGGAGAAAACAAGGAAAGATAAAATCAGTCACTTATGGTCAATAGAGCTCAGAAAGCTGGATGATGAGGAAGGAAAAAAAAAAAGAAAGTTGGATGATACTGAAAAAGTGCTCTGTATATGATAGCTTTCAGTGATTCTGACTGACCAAAATAATTATTACTACTCCATAAGTTCCTTTAAGAAACATTACACTGTATGTGGCCCAACACTACACTGCATATGGGATATTAAATTATCATAAACCACACCAAATTCTTAGAAACTACAGTCTTCGGGGCACCTGGGTAGCTCAGTTGGTTAAATGTCTGCCTTCAGCTCAGGTCATGATCCCAGGGTCCTGGGACAGAGCCCCACATGGGCTTCCTGTTCAGCAGAGAGTCTGTTTTTCTCTCTCTCACACCCCCTCTGCCCCTCCCTACCACTTTGTTCTCTCTCTCAATCTCAAATAAATAAAATGTTTTTAAAAAATTACTGTCTTCAATGTACACTTGAAAATAAATGGCTTAAATTATCTTTCAAACAAAATCTAAAGTTCTTATTAACAAGATACAAACGGCCTCTGAACTTCTCACTATTTAAACATATGAATCTCGGGCGCCTGGGTGGCTCAGTGGGTTAAAGCCTCTGCTTTCGGCTCAGGTCATGATCTCAGGGTCCTGGGATCGAGGCCCGCATCAGGCTCCCTGCTCAGCGGGGAGCCTGCTTCCCCCTCTCTCTCTCTGCCTGCCTCTCTGCCTCCTTGTGATCTCTCTCCCTCTGTGAAATAAATAAATAAATAAATAAATCTTTAAAAATAAAATAAAATAAAATAAACATATGAATCTCACCTTTATCTGACTTTTCATCCACAGAATATTTAAAAAACTTCTGTCGCTCCTCAGCTTGATTCCACAGGCTAAGACCTCTAAGGAGTTCTGCAGTATCCTTCTGAGAGCAGTGTTGTGCAATCACTTTCTTCTTAATATCCTTAAGCTCTTCATAGGTAAAATATTCCATTAACATTGGCTGAAAAACCTAAATGAAACATTCATAAGGAAAGATGCTTAACTAGTTTTGTTTACACCTTTTAATTAATGGCTCAATTGTAGTATCATGACCCCATATTTCCAAGAGATAAAAATTTTGGTTGTTGCCACCAAGTCAGCTTATCCAAAGTATAGAGAAGAATAACATCAAAATCACCCTTCTTTCTATGGCTTCTCTGGCTAATAAATCCCAAGTAATTAAAAAGCATCAGAAGCAGAAGGTTTTCCTGTGCAAAGCTGTCAAATACCCTTAAGCAGTCTCATATGGTTAGACATTGAGGTCAGTTAACTGTCTCCTATTACTCCAACAACTGAACTGTACCTCAGTAGGACCTCTAAATCATATTAAGAAAGGTAAAAAGTACCCAGTGTACTAAGAACACTAAAACTCAAAGGTCTACTGAGACCTTGAACTATCTATTTCTTCTTTGAAACAGATGCTTAGTCCTAACCTCCAATTTACAGAATTAGAATCTTTAAGAAATGAAGCCACAGGTTTTTTTTGTTTTTCGGTTTTTGTTTTTTGGGTTTTTTTTTGTTCCACACATAATTTTGATGTGCATCAGAGGCACAGGTTAAGGAAGGCTACTACAGATTACTACTGTAGTAACACAGTGGCTTCAATGATGGTTTCATATTACAATGACTTGGGGACCTTTAAAATATAACCAGGCCAGTACCTCTCACCTGATTTAATCAGTCTGGAAAGAGCTGAAAAATAGGTTGTTGTTTTTTTTTAAATAGAGATCTGATTATAAGTTGAAGCCATAGGTGATACTCACCACAGTAACTGATTAACAACCAAACAAGAATCCCGTTCCTCATAAAATAATTTTTCTATTCCTTACCCGAATCCTAATATTCACCCCACTTTTAGAGAAAGAAGAGAATTGGAAAATGTTTTGCTCATCCAATCAGTGATATCCTAATACATGTGTACTAGGAATCAAACTATCAGTTTAACACTACCCATCTGATTACCAAAATCCCCTACAAAAAAAGAACACTAAAAAGTCTTTAAACTTAGCATCAAAATACACAAAACATTAAATAAGTTTCAAGAATCCTCTAAAGGTTCTAAGAAGACATTAAGGTAACATGAAAAGTTATTAACATTCAATACAGTGCCACCTACATAATAAGAAAAAAAATTTTTTTAAAGATTTTATTTATTTGAGAGAGAGAATTTGAGAGAGAGCGAGCACGAGATGAGGGAGGGTCAAAAGGAGCACAGACTCCCTGCTGAGCAGGGAGCCCAGATATGGGGCTCGATCCTGGGACTCCAGGATCATGACCTGAGCTGAAGGCAGCTGCTTAACCAACTGAGCCACCCAGGCACCCACAGAAAATAAATACTAGTTGAGCAAATGAATTAAGTCACTGATTCAGTGAAAAGCAACCACCTCTCTGAGGGAACAAAATTTATGTTTTCTTGGGGTTTTCTTCTTTTCCTAAAATGAACCAGAAGCTTATCTTCCTATGCATTATTTTGAAGAATGACAGACAAAACATCTTAAAAATTGTATAAATCAAAATCACAAGGGAGAAAAAGTTATGCTTACCTCCTCTTCCTCTTTCATGTGAGGAAGAAAATCTCTTGTAAAAGCCTCTAATCTCTCTTTCAGCTGTTTTGCATAATTTAACTGCTCACATTCATTCTAGAAACATAAAAAAAATTATATTCTATAAAAGTTTTGCTTCATTATTATACTGTACTGATCCTAGGAAGTAAGTTTAAGATGCAACATAAAACCTCAGGGAAAAAATAGACTGACAAATAGCAAAGTGGTCTCTGTATTTTTTTGAAGCATAAAGATGTCCTTAAAATATCTTGCAAAGGAACCTTGAATTCTTTTAGTAATTTGATCTAATACTTCTTTAAAATGTCATAAAAAGTCTAAAAATAGCAAGTACTTGCTCAAAACTTCTATTGACTTCTAATGTATACATTTATGTAATTCCTATGTTTCAGTTTTCTTAATCTATGTCTGAGCAGTCCGCAAGAGCCTAGTGGACTGGATCACCAGAGTCCCTTCAAACTCCTCCAATGTACCACAGCATCTGTTATACCGTTATGTTGACGGAAGACCATGTCTACTTCAAAAGGCTATCAGCATACTTCTAGGTAAGGGGCTCAAGACATCTTGAAGTAAATCAGTCTAATTCTGGACAATAGCTAAAAGGTTTTCTCACATGAACTAAGATCCCATCTCCTCCCTGTAACTGCTATCACTTCTACATCAGCCCTCTCAACTTAAAACATGCAGAATTTTACAAAATAAAGAAACTTTTAAAATACAGGAATATTGTATCCCTGCTGAGTCTTCTGTAGTCTCCTTCTTGTACTAATTTATTCAACTGCTTCCCAATATTCCATCCAAAGTCCTATTCTCTGAAGATTTTACACATTTTCCCTAAGCATCCCAAGTGACTTCCATTTCCACTTCACCTGCTAAGAATGATCAGATTTGCTTTTCCAAATCAAATTACTCTTCTCATCCTGAAAACCATCTACACGTTCTCCTATTAATAAATCCCCACCTGGACTGCACAAGCAGTTCAAATCCAACATGTGCAAAATGGATCTTTTTATTCCCCAAGCCCTTTCTATACTCCCTAGAATTTTAGGCTCAATTCTCATTCTTCCTTCCTTTCTCTTTCTCCTTTCCTTTTCTCTTTATATGCACGCCCTACATGCTATCAATTTTATGTCCTACATAATCCTCGTCTGTCTCCTTCCCTCTATCTCCACTAGCCACTACTTTAGTTCAGACCTTAATCATTTTACTGAACAGGTAATATATGAACATGATATAAAACTGAAAAAGTACAAAGAAATATTCAATAAAAAGTAAATCTCTCTTCCATCACTACCCAGTACCCTACCCTCACCCAATCGCCCACTTCCCCACCATGGAGTTACTACTATGTCTTCTTCCAGGCACTATTACAGTATTTTTGAGAATGGTCTTCCTGTCTTGTCTTTTCCTTCAACCCATCCTCCTCCTTGCTGCAGAACAGTCTTTCTAGAATACAAATCTGTAAGTGAAAAGTGTGTGGTGGTTTGACACAATTGCAACTTAAGTCTATGCTTCACCAAGTCAGAACGGAGACTGTAAATGAAGATCAAATTTCAAATTTCTATAATATGTAAATATAACTGAAAGGAAAATCTTTTTATATTATCCTAAACTATACTCAAATATGGCTAATTTTATGTTATACAATTAAAAATTGTCCTGTTTAACAATCCCAGCACCATAAAATATGGAAAGGAAATAAACATTATAGCTAACATTCAATTTTTAAATAAATAAAATTTATAAAATAAAAGTATTCACTCTAGTAATAATCTCACCTTTAGTCACCAATAACTGCATTTATTATAGCTTTCTTTTAAGACTTGAGCAAATGTTACCAGAAAGCAAAAATTTTACGGTAATTAAAATTTCAACTTACAAAAACAATTTTAAGATTTGGGGAAGAGCATTCACTATAAAATTTTATAAACAGTAATGAGGAGGTAACTGACAAAGATTCTCATCAACCTGAGACAGACTCCTCTGAGCCCTCTTCTCAACTAGGCCTCCACTGTGAGCTCTGTTCTTGGTCCACTTAGTCCAGTTTTAGCTAAAGTCATTCTGAATCAGTTTAGCAAAAATCCCTCTCCTTTGGCATCTTATCATCCTCAGTATCTATCCACCCTCAATACCTTATCACCCTGGTCTGCCTTCAGCAAAAACCCTCTTGAGTCAGTCTAGCAAGATTCTCCCTAGGCTTGATGCTTCCTCTTAGTAATTCTCCTGACCTCCACTCTGCTCCTTGGCTATAAATCCCCAGCTTTCCTTGACATATTCAAAGATCAGAGTCCAATCTCTCACCCTTACTACAAAACCTCAATGTAGTGATCCCTTGAATAAAGTCTTCCTTACGATCTTTAACAAGGGTCATAATATTTTTTTCTATAACATAATATCATTTACTATAAAATGCTAACACTTTTAGCTGACATACCAGCAAATGACACAAATTGTGATAAATACCCATTTTTGTAACTCACCTTAACATTCTTCAGTCCCTTTTCAAAGAGGCTAAGCATCTCAGAGAGTTTATTGTCAGAATGTACATTATAAATGGTCTGGCTGCGTTGTTGAAGCAAACCAATAATGTATTCGTTTTCAATCTGCTCATGCATTTTGAACTCCTTAAAAGTAGCATACAGAGACTGCAGAAGAGCACGGAAATCATTGTTGTTGGAAAAGTTCGTTTTAGAAAGCTGAATAAAAATTTAAAAAGAAAAGCATAATAAGTATATGTAAATATGCACCAATAAAAAAATATTCAAATGCATTCTCATTTAGTTTTGTACATAGCAGAATACCTCCCTTATACTTGGTTCAAGTAAAAATAAGGGAAATTCATACATTAACAAATTATAAAGGTATAAGAAAAAGTACACTAGGTCAGGAAGATACTGGTTTACATTCTGAAGGACCTGATGATACAGGTAAATGATGCATGCACCAACATCTCACATAACTTCTTTAAATAAAAGGGATTAGACCAACTCCCTCCAAACCTAAAATTCTGTTACTCTACATACATACTAAAAATACAGACACTCTATGAAGTTGTATGAAATTCCAAAATAGTTGTGTTAGGATAACATGTAAGGGTTTTTGTCTTTGTTCAAATGTTCTTTATGCTGTTATACTACTTTTACTATGTAAAAATTTAAAAATACTCTATTATAGTTTGTTTAAACTTTAATATCAAGATGAGTCTGATCTATCCCAGAAATAATTATAAAATACTGAGCTATTAGAATATTACTAGATGATTTCAGGGGAACTACTTTTTGGGGTTTTTATCTTAAGAAAAATTGGATAAACACTTAACAACTTATGTAAGAAATGATGTACTTTTCTGAGGTAGAGGCACTGAAGTAGTACAACGTTGATACCTGGTAAAAGGATTGAAGGAAAGCTACAAATCAATGAAAATACAAAGAAATACATACACTATCATATTCTTTAATTCTACCGTTCAACCAAAGAAAATGCCTATTTGGGTATAATTTTAATTTTTTATATTTAATGGCAAATTAAATTCTCATGTTTAAATGCATACATCTTATCAAGAAACCTAATTCAATGGGCGCCTGGGTGGCTCAGTGGGTTAAAGCCTCTGCCTTTGGCTCAGGTCATGATCTCAGGGTGCTGGGATGGAGGCCAGAATCCATCTCTCTGCTCAGCGGGGAGCCTGCTTCCTCCTCTCTCTCTGCCTGCCTCTCTGCCTACTTGTGATCTCTCTCTCTCTGTCAAATAAATAAATAAAATCTTAAATATATATATATACATATATTTTTTTAAAAAAAGAAACCTGATTCAAATTAAAGCTCAAAATAATAATTTAAATCCTCCATTACCTCCATTGCCATATTAAATCTACTTTCTATATTAACTCCAGTTTCAAAAGTCATTTTAAGAGGGAAAATTTGATTACATTAAAAACACAGACCATAAATGGAGGGAAAAAAGCTATTAACACCACACTTCTAGACTTGGTTTGTCAAGTCTGATCCAGTATTCCTTAAAATGGAGTAGACCCTAAGCTGTCTTAATTGCCTGTTCTAGGCAGGAGTAGCAGGCTCATGAGAAAGCATTAGAATAGATGGTAAACTCCTAAAGCAGAACTATTCCACTATACATAGCAGAATTAACTAAGTATCTTCTGGAAAATGCACTATGGATTAGATATTAAGAGTCATTTATAGGACTCTAGGACCAGAGTCTCTAGGATCAGATCCCAGTTCTATCATTTACTTAGCTGTGTAACCCTGGGTATGTTACTTTTCTCCTTCAATGTCTTAGCTTGTCTTAGCTTTTCTTCTTGGTGCTAAATGAGATTGACAACATCTGTAGCATACATGGTTGCTGTGAAATTAAAATGAATTGGTGCTTAATAAGCACAGCTCTCACCATTTTGAAAATTAATCATTCGTTTTTATAAATTCATGCACTGTTTACTCTATTCAAATATTTAATGAACAGCTATTATGAGCTGGGCACTGCTTCTGGTTCTCAGGATAGACACATCAGTGAGCAAAACAAACATCGCTGCCTTTATGGAGCTTACATTCTAGTGAAGGGAAGTAACACAAGGAGCAGTAGCCACAATAAGTAAATTATCTAGAACAAGGGCTAGCAACTTTTTCTGTAAAGTGCCTGATAGTAGATATTTTTAGTTCTACAGGGCATACTATCTGTAGCAAGTCTTTAATTTAGCTGCTGTAGCATAAAAGCAGTCTATGGATGAGTATGGCTATGTTCCAATAAAACCTTATCTATGGACAGAGAAATGTGAATTTCATATAATTTTCACATATCATAAAATACTGTTCTTTTGATTTTCTCCAACTATTTAAAAATGTAAGAATCATTCTTAATCCTGAGCCATACAAAACAGCAGGCAGGAGAGATTTGGTTAAACCAATGTTGTAGGGCGCCTGGGTGGCTCAGTGGGTTAAAGCCTCTGCTTTCGGCTCAGGTCATGATCTCAGGGTCCTGGGATTCGAGGCCCACATCGGGCTCTCTGCTCAGCAGGGGCCTGCTTCCCCTTCTCTCTCTGCCTGCCTCTGCCTCCTTGTGATCTCTCTCCCTCTGTGAAATAAATAAATATAATCTTTAAAAAAAAAAAAACACCAATGTTGTAGAGTTTATCCTAAGAAATGCTACACAAGACCATAATAAAATTTACTGGTGGCTAATCTCAGAAATTAAATTTTTAATTAAAAATAAGTCTTAGTAGAAATAAGAGGTAAATCTAAAGAAAACATGATATTAACATACGATTTTTAAAAAACAAAAACCAAAGCATGGCAAAAAAATAAATAACCCCCTCATATGACTTAAGGAAAATAACATTTTAAAAGACATGCAGGAAATTCTGCATACATTCTCACAGACTGTTAGAAAATCTTCAGATCTAATAACAAGCGAAGATAAAAACCAGGCTCATACTACAGACTGAGAACCAGTAAGATGTATAAGAGGGCTCTACATTATTCATAGTCAATCCAGCTTAGTGGCTAAAAGTGCTGACTCTGGAGCCAGATTACGTAGGTACGAATCCACCTCTGTCAGCAAGTCACTAAATTGGTCTGTACCTCAGTTTCTTCATCTGTAAATTATGGCTAATATTAAATACTTCATAGGGTTCTTGTAATAATTTAACAATACATCTAAAGAACACAAAATATAACCTATATTAAGCTCTAGTTGGGTTTTTCTGTTATTTATATAGTTAGCCCATATGAAACTATCATTAGAAGTCCCTGGGGAACCTGGGTGGCTGTCAGTTAAGCATTTGCCTTGGGCTCAGGTCATGATCTCGGGGTCCTGGGATGGAGCCCTACATCGGGCTCCCTGCTCAGCAGGAAGCCCACGTCTCCCTCTGCCGCTTCCCCTGCTTGTACACTCTCTCTCTCTCTCTCTCTCTCTCTCTGTCAAATAAATAAATAAAAATCTTTATTTTAAAAAAAATGTCCTAAAACTGGGACACCTGGGTGGCTCAGTTGGTTAAGAGTCTGCCTTCAGGGCGCCTGGGTGGCTCAGTGGGTTAAAGCCTCTGCCTTCGGCTCAGGTCATGATCTCAGGGTCCTGGGATCGAGGCCCGAATCGGGCTCTCTGCTCGGCAGGGAGCCTGCTTCTTCCTCTCTCTCTGGCTGCCTCTCTGCCTACTTGTAATCTCTCTCTGTCAAATAAATAAATAAAATTAAAAAAAAAAAAAAAAGAGTCTGCCTTCAGCTTAGGTCGTGATCCCAGTGTCCTGGAATCTTCTGCTTCTGCTTCCTGCTAAGCAGGAGTCTGCTTCTCCCTCTTCCTCTGGCCCTCCCCGCGGCTCATGCTTTCTCTGTCAAATAAATACAATTAAAAAAAAAAAAGCCCTTATACCACCCAAATCACTTTATTTCCACTTGATATGAGCAACTTTTTCAACCTGGTACCTAAAAGTAAATTTAGCAGCTAAAAGATAACCAGAGCACATACAATTTAACTTTTTAAAAATTTGTTTATATGGGGCACCTGGGTGGCTCAGTGCGTTAAAGCCTCTGCCTTCAGCTCAGGTCATGATCTCAGAGTCCTGAGATCGAGTCCCGCACTGGGCTCCCTGCTCAGCAGGGAGCCTGCTTCCTCCTCTCTCTGCCTGCCTCTCTGCCTACTTGTAATCCCTTTCTCTTTTTCAAATAAATAAATAAAATCTTTTTTTTAATTTAAATAAATAAATAATTTGTTTATATGAATTTTTAAAATTTTGTTTGCCTCTACAAAGGTATTCAAAGACACAAACTTGACTGAGACAAAAATAAACCTAAACAATAATATCTGTAACATACTGAAGTCTATGATGCACTATGTACTATACTAAGCATTTCTAGATTAAATAGGTATTAAAATTCCCATTTTATAGATGAAAAGATGAGGCTGAGAAAAAATAACTTGCCCCAAACCATATAACCAGTAAACAACAAAACAAAGATCAAATCTCTAGGGTTCTAAAACTTATGTTCTTTCCACAAGATACGACTATTAGTCCCAATCATAAAGCTATCCTTCCACCTCCAACAAAGTAAACTGTCAGAAAGAATGCTTGCTCTCAAGCAATAGTTCTCACCAAGGGAGAGAGTTCTGCGCGCCCCTTCCCCCTAGGAACTAACGGGCAAGGACATTTTTGGTTGGTACCACTGCAGAAGTGCTACTGACATCTAGTGGGTAAAAGCCAGGGATCCAGCTAAACATCCTACATTTCACAGGACAGCCGCCACAGAAAAAATCATCTAGCCCAAAATGTCAATAGTGCTGTGGTTGAGAAATGCTACTCTAAAGAAGTGCTTTTCAAACACGTTTAACCATGACCTTTAGTCTGAAATACAGTGCAACCTAGACATACACACATCACAGGTACTTCAAATTTCAGGAAACAATATTTCCCTCTCTACCTTGTGATGTACTCTAATATTTACTCTTCCATTTCATTTTTTAAATGCTGTTTCTGACCCACAAAATTGATTTCATGACCCACTAATGGATTAAAGGACACAATGAAAAACTGTGCTACAGGAGGATATACAAGTTCCTAAATGACCTATAAACTTGTATACTCTGGTGCTTGGCAAATTCAAAAATGAACCTGGAAGAGGACACACATAACAAATAGTAACAACCAGTGACATGACATCTCCTGTATTTTAAGAAGATTTATAGCTAACTTTGTCTTAGACACTCTACAATCTAAAATCTTACAGCCTGGCTTCAAAGTGACTCAAAAAACTGCGTAACTTAAAGAGTCGATAAAGTTTAAAAACAGATATGAAAAATAGTACAACAAAAACCCAAACACTATCACCCCAAATAAATTTTACTTTTTATCTACTCAGCCACACAATGCTTTGATTCAATTAAGGGAAACTTACATTTACTAAAGAAATCTCAATTAACTATGTGGTCAAACTAACTATACAGACAGAAAAACACTATGGCCTACAGGTGAAATGTTTTGAATAAAATCATTTAACAAGTAATAAGTAACAGAACCAGTAAGGTAATACCAAAAAACATGGGCTTCAGAAGAGGGGAAAAATCCTATAATTAAAATTCAGGCTCGCCTAATCACTAGTTGAATTGGGGGAGTTACTTAACAACTAAGTCTGTTTCCTCATCTTTATTTTTTTTTATTTTTTTTTTTAAGATTTTATTTATTTATTTCACAGAGGGAGAGAGATCACAAGGACGCAGAGAGGCAAGCAGAGAGAGAGAGGGGGAAGCAGGCTCTCCGCTGAGCAGGGAGCCCGATGCGGGCCTCGATCCCAGGACCCTGAGATCATGACCTGAGCCAAAAGCAGAGGCTTTAACCCACTGAGCCACCCAGGCGCCCTGTTTCCTCATCTTTAAATGATGGGTAATACTTGTCTCATGGGGCTCTTGTGAGGATTAAAAGAAATAACGTAAGCATTTAGTAAGAACTCATTAAATTCCCTTTTCCTTCCTCTCCTAGTTCTCAATTCAATATTCTCTCTAATAAACCAATCTTCCCAATGCCAGTGAACAAGAGTTTTTATAGGTATGCAGAAAGAGAAAAAAAGGAAAACTAAATTCTTCATAAAGCTATACCCACTCGATTTTTTTAAAATAATCTATCCCAATTATTATGAGCTTATTTCCTTCCTAGGACTTCTGTTATAAAAATGTCCTTTATTTATAAAATGATAAGCAAATGGCACTTTTAATATCCTTACCTGGAAAACTTGGGCACTCTATAAAAGCTTCCACCACTTCAAAATTTTATAACTGGCTTGTACATTAGTCTAGGAATCTCTATATTATACACATCATTAAAACCACCCCCTACTTTATTCTTAGAACTCAACTCAAGGAAATCTTAAGACCACTCCTGACTTTGATGTACAGCTAACTGTACACTTCCCTCTCCTCCTACTATACTGCATTTGGATTTCCACCTTAGCATAATTTTAAGACTGTAAACTCCACATGTCACACTGCCAATGCAGGCTGACACAACACAGGGCCGACAGACAGTAGAGACTCCACGCTTACTGGCAAAATTAATTTTGAGGACTAGAGGAAAGACTGAAGAATTGGAGTAAGCTGGAAAAAAGATGTCATCCAATGAAACGTTCACTAAAATCATCCCAATTTGGACGGTCAGTGAATTAGAAAAAGATTTTGCAACTTACTGTTAACCAAAAAAATTTTTCAGAAACTACTCTGGTTTCATACAAAGAAAACTAAACTAGAAATCAAGATCCTGACTTGGGTTTCCATCTGGATCTATAACTAACTGCTTATGTAAACTGGGTCTAGCTAATCTAGGCCGACAGTTCCCAGCTATAAAATAGAAATACCCCTTCCTTTACCTACCTCAAAGGACTACTGTCCAGATAAGAGGGGAAAATCTTTCCATAAAACGTTATATAGATATAAGAGGAAATGCAAGAGCAAAGCATTAAATTAGGTATTACACAGCAATATTTAAAATGGCCTACAAAAATAAATTATTCTAAGTAAACTAGTCTAAGCATATAAATGATTGAGCTGATGCTAGCAAATACATGGATGCTTCTAAAATATATTGTACTTGAAAAGTTTGATACTGGAAATAAAACTGATGAGTTTAAAATTACTGGACATTCAGAGTTAACACCCAGAATACTGTGAAATAACATACCTTGTATCTTTTTAGTTTGAGTACAAAAACTAGTTCTCATCTTATAAAGTTCTACTATAGGCTATTTGGGTTGAATATCTATGGTCTTTACAACCGAATGATGGTGAGGCAAAACTTGAGATGACAAGTGAATACAAAAATAGTCCTTAAGATTATTCAGCCAGCATTAAAACTTATTTCTCCACCCTACCTCCCAAAGGACATCCTAGGAGAGATTTCCACTAGCTATCAGTATCAAGAAGAAATCTGGATGTAGAATTCCTATACTCTTTTTCCCCAAATCACCTTGGTCTCTGATCCACAGTTTGGAAAACCGGGACTTTTCATTTCCTTGATGAATATATACAACAAGCTCATTAACTACATGTAATTAAGAATTAATGATAATTTTGACTTACACTATGTCAAACTGAAACTGCTTTCTTCATTACTTCAAGAGGAAACATTTACTGAAAAGAATCTCATTTGACTCAGGTATTGTTTTTTTTAAAAAATGGCACTGTATGAGGCTGGTTAGTCTATCACATAACTAAATAAAACGGTGACCCTTAACTATTATGGAAGAGTCACAATCATTTGATGAAAGCCACAGACTCCCTAGCAAAGTGTACACAGGCACAAAAATTTCTGTAGCTATTTCAGGTGCTCTCCAGGCTAAACCGCAGAGACAACCGACCTCCTATTCCATTAGCCCGCACTAACTTTCCCTTTCCAATTTTGAGAAAGTAAAAAAACCTCCCATTTTTTAATTTCCTGCAATTAATGAATGCTGTCAGAATAACTAAGTTCAAAAGCCAGACAGAGGAGGCAAAAACAGTATAGAGCAATCTAACTCAAAAAAATCGGGGTTACATAGCTTAACGTAGGGCTTACCCATTCCTTCTGCTTCTCCCGGATACATGGTTCGCACCCTCGGCTGCACATTGGAATCACCTCAAGCGCTTTCAATTACAGTTGATGCCTGGGTCCCACCCTGAGAGAGGCTGATTTTCAGTGGTTTGGGCATCAGGATTTTTAACAGCCTTTAGGATGATTCTAATCAGCAACCGAGGTTGAGAATCACTGTCCTGGATTGTCCTGTTTAAACCTGTCTCTGAATCAGGTATTTTTTAATTTTCAAAATGGAGGGAGGAAAAGATGGTTGTGAGCGCGACCTAAAGTGCTGGTTCTGAACGTGGCCTGGCCCTGAACTCTGTGGGCATCCTCCAACTACCCCGGGCTATAAGCACCCCTCTCGTCTCTCAACAGTGGCTCTGCTGAATGCCATGTAATTTCTGAAAAGTCATCAAAGTTGACTTCTATACTTAAACAATAGCTGTTTAAATGCTTTTTATTTGGTTCATTTCTACACGAAACAGGGCTGCCTGAAGTTTTCAGGATATATGTGGACTTCCCCCAACGTCCAACTGACAAAAATGAGGACGCTTAATACTGTTTTAAAATCATTTAAAAGGCCCTGCACCATCTCCCAAAAAAGTGCTTTTTCAGTGGATGCCGCACCAATGAACACTCCAAAAAGGTTCTCAGAGTCAAACCAACTTTTCTTTTTCCGAGGTCACTTTTATTCGAGCCCACGAATTCCACCAGAGAACGGAGGTTTTACAACAAAATCGACATCGGGTAAATGCTCCAGGACAATAAAAGTTGCGAGGAAAGATAACCGTAACTGAAAAGTGAAGCTTCTGCAGTCCCCAGACCGAGAAACCTGCGTTTCCGTCCAAGTGAAGCCAGTGAAAAGCTGGGATGTGCAACGAGCAGGGGTGGGAGAAGCTGCCCACTGAGGCAGGAAACGGGCTAGAGGTTGCGAGGATGCATGGACGGGTGTTTGCTAAGAGACTCGCGAGCCCCCCACACGGGCCGGGAGCAGGATGAGGGGCGGTGGTGCTGGGGAAGGCGGGAGCCAGCTGCAGAAACGGTCCGCCCAAGCGCACAGGAAGCCCGGCGCAGGTGGCCGGCCCGGGGACCCCGAAGGTCGGAGGGGCGCCCCTCTCCCTGAGGGGGCGCGGGCAGGGGCCGGAGGCCCAGCGCGGCCGCAGGGAGCCCGGCCCTCCGCCAGGGGCACG
>LNAC01000334.1:768857-832452 GCA_002007465.1 Ailurus styani
CGGCTCGCGGCGGCGGCGGCGGCGGCGGCTCACGCTCTCACCTACCTCCTCCGCTTTTTTCGTACCTGGCCCCTTCGCTTGCCGAGGGAAGAGACCAAGGCTTTACCCTATTTGTTTTTCAACGGCAAACACATGATCTGAAGGGTTGGGCTGTCGCTTTGGAGGCGCTCTCAGCGCTGCCGCTACGCCCACCAGGCCTTGAGGCCAAGGCAGCCGAGCACAATGGCCGCGCTCAGGCCAGGAGGTCCGTCTGGGCGCCGCGGGCAGTGACGCCCATGGCCAGGGTGGCTGTTCTATGCCCCACCGGGCCCTCCTAGGCCGCCCTTTGCCCCCCTGCCGTTCTCGAGTGGCGGGCTCGACCTGCCTGCCCGCTGGTCAAAGGCCTCGGCGAATGGGTGGACCGGGACTGAGGCTCTGAGAACCTAGCACCCACAGGGAAACCTGGCCACGTGAGCGGACCGGACACTGGCCGCCCNGGGGGGGGGGGGGGGGGCGGCGAGCCTGGGTCTCCGGGCAGTGCACCGTCTCCTCCAGGGCAGGCAGGAGGAGAGGGCAGTGTGGGATTCTGGAGCTTCCAAAGAAGGAAGGGAAAATGTGCTCTGGGGATCAAGGAAGCAAGAATGTACCTCAAGCACAGGAACACCAGGTCAGGGATGTCAGAAAAGGCTTGGGGGGCGGGGGGAGGGTGAATTTTCACAGAAGGGCAGGAAAGAACCTCGGTACACATACTTCCATTTTAAGCCGAGGCTCAGCGAGAAAGGACACGAGCAAGGTCACTGCCAAGGCAAAGGTCAGTCTCTTCCCACAGGTCAGTTTCCCCTGCCCTAGCCATCGAAGAGACCTAGGGAGACCCTGTTACGGGCTCTACTGATCATGATCAACTCTCGACGGGTTTCCTGGGGGACTATGGAGCCATAGAGAAAGGGGAGAAAACTGGGAAGTCTAAGAACCTGGAAGTGTTTGGTTATTTGCTTAATGACTATCAACTGCAGAAGGGCAAGAACCAAATATGTTCTGTTCTCTCCTTATATCCCTATTATCTATCATAGTTCCATGACTGCATAGGTGTTTCATGTATATTCAAGAAATGATGGAGTAGAAGGTCGAAAGAGCCTTGCAGTAGAGTGCATTTGTTTATTTCTAAAGCACAGACTGGAGATAAAGTTAGATTCCTGGTTTTGCCAGATAGTGCACGTAGGATTTTGAAAAAGCTTCATGAGGTCTTTGTTCCTCAGTTTCCTCATGTGGAAAATGGGGAACAAAAACCGCCTTGGACTAAATGCTTGTGTTCTCAAATTCATTTGTTGAAGCCCCCTGCCTCACCATGTGCCGGTATAAGAAGGTGGGCCTTTGGAAGGTAATTAGGATTAGATGAAGTTGTGATGGATTGTTGCTCTTCTAAAGCCCTCGTGATGGATTGTTGCCCTTGGAAGAACGCTAGAGCCTGCTTCCCTTCACCATGTAATAGAAGGAGAAATTGGCAGTCTGCAAGCCTGAAGAGGGATCGCACCCTGATCTTGGATTTCCAACCTCTAGAACCATGAGAAATAAATTTCTGTTGTTTTATCCAGTCTGTGATATCTTCATTATAGCAGTCTGAGCTAGGACAAATAACTCCTTACGGCACTGTTATGAGAATTAAGAGAGTTCACATATTTGAATTGCTTATAATAGCACCTGGCACTTAGTAAGTACTGCATGTAAGCTGTTATTATTAAATGAAACAACTTTGTGAGGTAGTCCTATAGGAAACTAAGTCTTGAAGACATTCTGGTAATTGCCTAGCATCCCACAGGTTAGTAACAGAATAATCTGGCCATAAAAATCTAGGTCCAGTAATACCCTCCCAGGCACTGTATCAGTTTGTGTGGTATACAGAGATGTGGTTTATGCACCGTCTGTCCTAAAGAAACAGGGATGCCTGGGTGGCTCAGTTGGTTGGGCATCTGTCTTCAGCATGGGTCCTGGGGTGGAGCCCCCCCATCGGACTCCCTGCTTGGTGGGGAAGCCTGCTTCTCCCTCTCCCTCTGTCTGTCTGTCTGTCTCTCTCTCTCTCTCTGCCAAATAAATAAATAAAATCTTTAAAGAAAATTGGAATAACACTTAAGTATGCTGATACAGTCCTTAATATCTCTGTCATCCTCTACCCCTTTCTCCTTCTTTCTTTTAAACTCTGCTCTTTCACTAGGGCTTTGCTTCTATGTTTTTTTGTTATCTCCCAAAAGACATTTTCTTATTTCTGCTCTATTTCTTTAATTCATTCTGATCTTTCACTCTAGCTGTCTCAAAATGTAGAATCAGACCGCAGGTGAACCAGTTATATGGAGAAATGAGTTCCATGAGAAGATGCACTTTGTTTTATGCTCAGCACTTAGAACAATGCCTTCATACAGTTAGTATTCGATATCTATTGAATAAAAAAAGGAAGAGGGGTACCTGGCTGGTTCAGTCAGTGGAGCATGCAACGCTTGATCTTGGGGTTGTAGGTTCGAGCCCTATGTTGGGTATAGAAATTACTTAAAAATAAAAATCTTTTAAAAATAAAAAAGAAGGAATGAGGAAAGTTCCTGGTATTCTGTAATTTCCTCATTTTAACTGACTTTCAATACACCATGTTCTATTTCCCAATACTTATTTGTGTCTGTGTTGTTCACCTATGTACCTCCAGAAGCAAGCACATTAAATAACTGTTCCACAACAATAAAAAAATCCATCCAGACAATTTTGCTGTAACCTAGAATTTGAAGCCGTGTAGTCAACTCAACAGTAATAACAGCCCCTTTGGGGCGCCTGGGTGGCTCAGTGGGTTAAAGCCTCTGCTTTCGGCTCAGGTCATGATCTCAGGGTCCTGGGATCGAGGCCCGCATCAGGCTCTCTGCTCAGCAGGGAGCCTGCTTCCCCCTCTCTCTCTGCCTGCCTCTCTGCCTCCTTGTGATCTCTCTCCCTCTGTGAAATAAATAAATAAAATCTTTAAAAAAAAAAAAAAAAAAAATAACAGCCCCTTTGGACTCTGGCCATCTCAGGAAATTTGTTTAAGATGACAAAATGAAAGAAATAAAGTGATAAAAAATAAGTCCTATGGGTCATTCTTCCCTTTGAAGGAAGCTGTTAACATTAGCTTCATATGCTGAGTAATGTAGCAATTAATTACCTGCTATATCCAGAATAAATGATTGATTTACATTAAACTTTAGCCCTAGAAAGAAGGCATTGATCAGTGGAGTGTCACTATAGGTTGCTGAAATCACAGCCGATCAGGAACTGTTACTGAGGCCAAGGTTGTCAGTTTAATCACCTGTCTATATGATTTCTTCTCGTATGTGACAGAAGAAGTTCTAACAGACCATCTAGCTATCAGCTACCACAAGGAGACTGGATAAGCAGTTGAACAGAACAGTGAAAATCCACATCGTATGGTGCCTGGTGTGTATCTTTGGTTCCTTCTTTTCTGCTCTCATTCTCTGAAAAAATTCATGCCACAGGGGGGAAAAAAGATGCCCAATCATTCCATGGTGACCTAAGAATGTGACCTTAGGCCTCATTGCTAGTATTTTCCAACCCTAGTTTTGAGGGCCCTGGAAAGGATTAGTGGTTAAGGAAAGTCAATTCGAATGCATTTAACTCTGTTTATGTGAGTGACACAGCACTTTCTCCAATAGGGGGTGAGTTGTGAAAACAAGTAATGAAAGAATGTTGCTGTTGCAAAAACAGTTGGAATCCCAGTCCTAACTCAGTACCAGAATTCATCCTCACTGTCAGTCAAAATAGCCAATCAACATTTTGCTGCAGCAGGCCAGGCTGATTTAGGAGTACAGGTTTCAGTAGGCATGATGGCATTGTTAAAGACGAGACAGCCAGACTTGAAATGCAATCCCAGATGCTACTTTTTCTTTCTTTCTTTTCTTTCTTTCTTTCTTTTTTTTTTCCTTTAGGATATTTTATATGTAAAAGGCCTTCAAAAAATGAAATATATATATAGGCCTGCAGTTTGCCCCAAACCCTCACTTTCTTTTTTAAATTTAAATAGTGAATGCTATTTCCCCATTGGTGTTCACTATATAATTGTAGATGAGTCACTGTGTGTATTAGTTTTCTAGGGCCACCATAACAAAATACCGCAGACTGGGCAGTTTACACAACAGAAATTTATTTTCTCACTGTTCTGAAAGTCCAACATTGAGGTGTCAGCACGTTTGATTTCCTCCGAGGCCTCCCTCATGGGCTTGCATACGGATACCTTCTCACAGTGTCCTCATGGGACCTTTCCTCTATGCCTATATCCTAATATCCTTTTTGTATAAGGACAGCAGTCAGATTGGATTAGGGCCCAGTCTAACCACCTTATTGTAATTTACCTCTTTAAAGGCCTGATCTCCAACTATAGTCACATTCCGAGATACTGAGGGTTAGGACTTCAACATATAAATTCTAGGGGAACACAGTGCAGCTTGTAACACTATGGAAAGAAAAGTTTGTCACAAAGATATAATAAAGCTTTTTGTATAATGCAAACAAACAAACAAAAAACTCTCCCTTAGTAGGATACTGGATATTAGGTAAATAAATTACAGCACATTCATTCAATGGACAAATATATATCTGTTAAAAAAGCATAAGATATATCTATGTTTGATGATACAGAATGAAACCAAGATTTTCTAAGTTAAAAAAAAAAATGTAGAGGGGCGCCTGGGTGGCTCAGTTGTTAAGCGTCTGCCTTCAGCTCGGGTCATGGTCCCAGGGTCCTAGGATGGAGCCCGGCATTGGGCTCCCTGCTCGGCAGGAAGCCTGCTTCTCTCTCTCCCACTCCCCTTGCTTGTGCTCCTTCTCTCAAATTTCTACATATAGAAATTTGTAAGCAGGGGTTCTGGGATGGGAAGCAGTTAAATACTTTTTAATACCCTTTGGTACAGTTTTAATATTTTACTACATTCACCTATTGCTCTTGCAGTTATAAAAATTTGTAAGAATGTTTTTAAAAGAATTTAGGCAATAAATTTTAAATCTTTAAACATACTATTAAAGAAAAAAAGGATTACAAATAATCAATAGCAACAGTGCTAATTGCACAGAGCTATTTTATGTTTATCTTAAAACTTTATTCTAACCTGTTTTGTACATCTCCTTTGCCTCTGGTTTCTCTTTGTATACTGCTTTTTGGTTCACAATCACCTTTCCCATGGGACTGGAAGCATCTTTGAGGGAAGGGACAGTGTTTTAATGACTGGAGAAATGGGTCTGGTAAAATGTTAATTGAAAAGAGCAGGATCAAAATTGTACTTACAGTATAATCTACACCATGTTTACAGAATGCGTATGAAGGATTGGAAATAAGTGAGGCAAAATAGTAATAAGTCTCCTCTGAGTGATAAGAATTACAAGGGATTCCCTCCCTCTTTTGCATTTTTTCTATTCTTTCCAATGTTTTAAAAATGAACATGTTTTACTTTTAATGTCAGAAATACAGAAATGAGCACCTTACAATCTGATGATAATTGTATTTTATCAATACACTTAAAAGGTGCTAAAAGGGGGCACCTGCGTGGCTCAGTGGTTTAAGCACCCCCATCTTAATTTCCACTGAGGTCACAGTCTCAGGGTCATGAGATTGAGGATGGGGCTGTGAGATGGGCATTGAGCCTGCTTAAGATTCTCTCTCTTCCTCTCCCTTTGTCCCTCCCCCTTCTAAAAAATAAGGGGCCAAAAGGAAATATATCAAAATGTTGGTAATGCCTATCTTGGTGATGGAACTATAGTTGATTTGGAGGGAAAAGGAGCTAACTTTTTCTTAAAATTTTAACAAAAGGGGTGCCTGGGTGGCTCAGTCAGTTAAGCATCTGGCTCTTGATTTCAGGTCATGTCATGATCTCAGGATCCTGGGATCAAGCCCCATGTCAGGCTCACCGCTTACTGGGGAGTCTGCTGCAGATTCTCTCTCCCTCTCCCTCTGCCCTTCCCCCTGCACGCACACGCCTGCTCTCTCTTAAATAATAAATTCTAAAACTAAATAAATAATAAAATTTTAGCAAAATATTTCACCTTTATATTTGAAAAACAAAATTAGGGATGCCTGGGTGGCTCAGCTGGTTAACCCTCTGCCTTCAGGTTAGGTTATGATCCCAGGGTTCTGGGATGGAACCCCCCCTCAGCAGAGAGCCTGCTTCTCCCTCTCCCTCTGCTGCTCCCCCTGCTTGTGCTCTCTCTCACTCTCTCTCTCTCTGTCAAATAAATAAATAATCTTTAAAAAAAAAAGAAAGAAAAGAAAGACAAAGAAATTAGTTTTTGTTTTATTTTAAAGATCTCAGTATAATTAACATTAATCCCCATTAGAGCCATAATGCCAGAGCTATATCCAGTGCCTGAGGTCCATCCCACCTCACAGACAGAGTACGAGGATGCCTATTATAACTGTGCCTGGAGAACTTGGCCTACATTTCTTCCTCATGGTCCTATCCTTCTGACATGGGGCTTCCTCACTTGTCCCGAGGAAACCATTCCAGTGAGTTCTGGCTGAGTTCTACTCCTTAGACCACCAAGCCCCTGTGGCACTCCCTACATGACACACACATAGGACCCGCCTCACCTGGGCAGGGCCTCCTGAGCCATCCAGGGTTCCAGGGTTGTTGCTAGCTCTTTTAAAACTCTTAGAAACTTTTGGGATGCCTGGCTGACTCAGATGGTTAAGTGTCTGCCTTCAGCTCAGGTCATGATCTCCAGGTCCTGGGATCAAGTGCTGGATCAGGCTCCTTGCTCAGCAAGGAAGACCGCTTCTGCTCTTTCTCTCTCTCCCTCTCTCTCTGACAAATAAATAAATAAAATTTTAAATCTTGAAAAAAAAAAGTCTTAGAAATTCGGGGGGGGGGCAGAGGGGCATTGAGTTGGGAGATATCTGCCCCATTGGCCATTTTCCTGTTCAGTGGCCCTTTGTGTCCACAGTGAGTCTCAGTATCCCTTTCCAGAACTTCGAGTTTGCCTTTTTGGAACACATACTTCCCATTCTTAACTAAAAGGATAGGGCATCAGATTGGAATATAGACACAACTTATTGTTCCCTTTTTCAGCGTGTGGCCCCTTCTCCCCTAGAGGTGGCTCACTGATGCCTCACATATAAGAAAAAGAATTGCTTGGACTTGTACAAAGGCATAGGGTAACAGAAGAACTGAGAAGAGGAAGAAAGCATAAAAGGAAAAAGGAACAGACTGACAGAAATAAAAATATGAGGAAAAACAATGGGGGAAGGAATAAAGGAAAGAAGAATATAAAGGTGCAAAGAAAAGAAAGCAGTAATTAAAATGTATTAAGTTCTTTCTATGTACTAGGCACTATAAATTCTTTACATGAATTATCATGTGTGATCCTTACAACTACTATCTGTAGAAGGTTTTATTTTTTTCTCACTTGACAGAAAAGGGAAACGATGTTTAGACAGTTATTGACTTGTCCAAGGTCATAGAGCCAGTTAGTGGAAAATCAGGGATATAAATCTATGTCTTACTCATCTCAGAACATGCACTTAACCTTACACCGAAAGACAATTTTGTCATTAGTTTATGTCAACAAACGAAATGACTAATATGTGCTCTTCATCTCTGAACTGGAGCCAAAGGTAACCGCGTGAAGAATATGGGCTACGCCATAAACTACATGTGTCCAAATACAGAATAGTCTCAGTCCTTAGGTTACTTTTTGAAGATTAGTAGTTCAGATAATGCTAAGACCAGATTTTGCTTCACTGTAAATATGGACATATCATGTGTATAATGATCCATAATGTTTCTCCGCAAAAATTCCAAACAGATAAGAGCCTTCCATTTCTTAAACATTCCTGTGTGGTTTTGTACTCAATAAATATTGCCAAGTCAGCACCAACCGCTTGACTTTCAATCAAAGGCCCTATTATGCGCTAACCTGCATGGAACAGGATGGGGCAGTGTATATGACCTGAGGGAAAGGTGGCTACTCTTAAAGACAACTTGACTCAGTTGTTTGTACCATGTAGTGAGGAAAAGCATCACAAGTTTCTGGAATGGAAAGGACTGATAAGCTTCCTGTAAATTGTCAAGCTTACATTTATGGTAATGATGAAATCTGGCAGGCAATTACTTAATCCCTGCGGGTGGGGGGGTATTTAGGGAAGTACAGGTTCTGTTTTCTTCCTCCTTACCGCTGACATTTTTAAAAACCCTCATAAACCCAAAGCACAGTATCTGGAGTTATATAAGGCAACTCCTGGTAAATTTTTAAATGCTGATAGCAGAAAGAAACGTGGGCGTCATACACACCTCTGCTTCCCATTAACTAATAGCTTTTTGTTTTTTAATAGGCTGGTTAATACATAAAAAACATAGACCAAAGTTCTAATTCTACCTCTGCCACTACCTACCCACTCATGGGACCTTGGGCAAATCACTTGCCCTTTCTGGGACAATTTTGAGAGTGATAAGGGGTGATAAGTAATTAATACACGTAATTTACAGCACATGCAAAAAGGACTCTCCCAGACAACTGCTTACCCATTATGGGAAATCAGTCACCAATCACCCAGATAAGTCTACCAAGAGTTAGTTGACCTTTACCCAACCATTATTCCCTTTGTGTAACTAGTTTAACTGTAATTAGTTTAAGTGCGATTCATTTTACTGTGATTAGTTCCCTTCACAATTACAGATTTACATGCATTTAATCTTGCCAGACTCTAGGTGAACCAGTTCATGAGAAATGATATCCCTCTTTGCATACAGCATAGCATTTCTACGATCTTCCTCTCTAATCACAAGGGTGTATTAAGCATTGATGATAGCCACCAGTTATTGAAAGACTTAACTCTACACCAGGGCCCCCATTCTCTTATGACATTGTGGAGTAGGTTCTGCCAAACCAATTTTACTGGAACCAAAGCTCAGAGAGGCAGAAGTAGGACTGGCAGCCAGGTCTGATGTTTTCACCATGCTGCAATGCTCTTCCTCTTACACAGCTATCTTACTTCATTTTCTGTGAAGTGCAAGTCCTTCCATGCAGCTTTGCTGGGAGTTTCATCTGTGACAAGGGGTGGAGGGAGTGGGGAATAATATATTCACAGAACAGGAGGCAGAGTGCACATGGCTTCAAGTTTCTTAGCTAAGTGCTTGCAATTAGCTAAATTAACATAGAAGGTCTGAAATAATAACTAGGAGGTAATAAGCTATGGTACTGGCAATAAAAGTGCCATAATGTGGACATTTGGGTGGCTCAGTTGGTTAAGCATCTACTTTTTGTTCAGGTCATGATCCCAGGGTCCTGAATTGAGTCCTGCATCAGGCTCCGTACTCAGCCGGGAGCCTGCTTCTCCCTCTGCCTGCAGCTCCCCTGCTTGTGCTAGCTCTCTCTCTCTGACAAATAAATAAAATCTTTAAAAAAAAAAAAAAAAGACTTCACCCAGAGAGCTCAGATGCCAAGAGTACCTGAACCAACCCCATCCTTGCAACATTCCTCAAAACGTGGTCCTTGGAGAACCTTCATTTGAACCCTATCAGGTCCTTTTAAAGATTTGATTTCTAAGACACACCCTTGGACATTTGATTCAGTACATTTGGGGCAAAGTCTCAGGCTCTGCATATGATTTTGATGGAACTAAAGTTTGAAAATATTATTGCAGTTACTATGCTTCCATAATTAAAACTGTTTTTTGAACTTGATAACGTGGTTGTAGAATTCATAGAACTCATGGTATCACTTATAAAACGTGACATGATACATTAAACATAACATAGCTAAGTTTGGAAGTTAATAGTACAGACTTTGGAAATAAACAGACCTGAGCTCAAATCTCTCCTCTCCTGCTTAGTAGTTATGCAACTCTTGGCAAGTTTCTGAACATCTCTGAGCCTTAGTTTCTACTGCTTCAAAATACCAATTATAACACCTTGATGGGGTATTGTGAAGATTGAAGACAATATATGTGTAATGCCTGACACATAATGGCCATAGAATAAATTATAAGTATTCTTATTATTAAACATCCAACACTTTATAAAATAGGATGCCATTTCTTAATGGACTCTAGTATTAAGAGATTCAGGGTGGGGGGTGCCAGGGTAGCTTGGTCAATTGAGCACCCAACTCTTGATTTTGGCTCAGGTCATGATCTCAGGGTCGTGAGATTGAGCCCTGGAATGGGCTACACAGTCAGCACAGTCTGCTTAGGATTCTCTCTCTCCCTCTCCCTCTGCTCCTACCCAACCCCAACCCCATTTCAAATAAATAAATAAATAAAATCTTTTCTTTAAGACTTTATTTATTTGAGAGAGAAAGAGCACAAGCAGGGTGAATGGCAGAGGGAGAGGGAGAAGCAGACTCCCCACTGAGCAGGGAGTCTGATAGAGGACTCAATCTCAGAGCAGGACCCCAGCTGAAGGCAGATGCTCAACCAACTGAGGCACCCAGGTACCCCATAAATAAATAAAATCTTAAAGGAGAGAGAGAGAGAGATTAGGGGCCTGAGGTTTCAAAATGGTTCAAGCCATTGTAGTGATTCAGTACACCAGCTTTAGAATCAGAGTGTCTGGGTTCAAGTCTCAGCTGGTCTACTTTCTCACTCACCACAAGCACACTAAATCAGAATTTCTTTTGTCTTCTGGAAATGAGGCCTTTGTTAATATTGTTAAGCTACAAACCTGTTCATTATTCTGCTAAATAAACTAAAATGGAAATAATACTACCTATCTGACAGGGACTGTGTGAGAATTGAGATTATACAGGTATAGAGCTTATGCCAGTATCTGGTATATGATCAAAGTACTTTTAAAAGGAAAAACCTGCTCATTTCTATTAATATTCAACAAACAATATGTGACTACCATGGGTCAGAAACTCTAGATTCAGTATGTCCATGAATGAGCTCACCATTTTCTCTTTCCTAAGTTTGCCAATCCTCTGTATTTTCAATTCAGTGACTTTTACTGCTTTTACTGCTCATCTAGTTACCTACCCTAGCTAGAATAATGATAGCAAACAAACCTGAGTGCCAGGCACCTCCTTAGGACTTCTTTTGTATTAAATTGTATCTATTGGGCACCTGGGTGGCTTAGTGGGTTAAAGCCTCTGCCTTCGGCTCAGGTCATGATCTCAGGGTCCTGGGATCGAGCCCCGCATCAGGTTCCCTGCTCGGTGGGGAGCCTGCTTCCTCCTCTCTCTCTACCTGCCTCTCAGCTTACTTGTGATCTCTCTCTCTCTCTCTGTGTCAAATAAATAAATAAAATCTTAAAAAAAAATTGTATCTATTCACATAGAATGACCGTATGAAGTGTAGGTACTATTATCATCCCCATTTTACAGATCAAAGAACTGAGGTGGACAGGATGCATGATTTGCCCAAGGCAATCCTAGAACAGCAGCGTTAAGACTCAAATCTAGGCAGTAGAGTCCCAGACCCTGTATCTTTTATTGTACGTAATACTGCCTCTAGGGGTGCCTCACAGGCTCAGTGGCTGGAGCACGTGACTCTTGATCTTGTGGTTGGGTTCAAGCCTCACGTTGGGTGTAGAAATTACTTATAATTTTTTTTTTAAAGAAATACTACCTCTAAAGATTTTTGAGTTATTTTAAAAGCTCTCACTCTCCATCACTTCGATATCTAATAAGACACATAGCCCCCTTGAACATCTCTGATCCATCCCCTCTTCTCTATTCACACTAATACAGACCTAATTTAGGCCCAATTGACCTTCTGATTGAACAATCAGTCTCCTTGATTTTTGCTTCCTCTCATTCAATCCTTCCACCAAACCAACCAGTCAGAAGTGTTTCTAAAACATGGATATGCTAAATGGCTCTCCCTTAGTTAAAAAGTATAATGGCACCCCGATTTCTACAGAATAGGACCCATATACTCCTATGTGCTGCTCAGTAAAGCACCTAGTACACTATCTCATTTACAATGGTGAATACATTGCATTTTATTTTCATTGATATGAACGTGCCTGTTTCCTCACTAACGTGGGCCCTCTGCCAAAGTAGGAACACTTTTGTTCATCCTTATATCACAATATTTCCCTAGGCCCCAAAAGCCCACAGGTACAAGTGAGGTCAAGATATCAATATATTAATCTTAATGAGTCATTGCTCCTCTGGCAAGTGCAGGACCTGTAGCTTCAGCAAAACCCGCCACACTGCAACATACTCCTACCTCCCCAGGAATCTCCCACATGATCAGTAGTAGCTTCTCTCCCTAAACTGCTACCCCACAAGACAAGTGAGCCACTGTGGTTCTCCCATCCTTCCTCTGAGCCCTGTATTCCAATGGTCATTGGGAGCTTAGGTGCTTTCTTCCTTGTGAAATACTCTTAAAAGTAGGGCTGCCTCTAGTTCCCTGGGGACCAGATACACTCTCAGGGGGTTTGAGCCAGGACAAATTTGAAGTACATAATATTCACTCCAACAATAGTTTTAGTACTCGTCCAACTCATTTCTTTTTCCCTTAGGATGATCTGCCTTGCTTAAGTTACCCCGCAAACTTGGTAAAACTTTTTGCAGGGGCATCCTATCAGTCTGCTAGGTGTACTTAATAATATTTGAGTCCCAGAGTGCCCATAGGGAATGCTCAAGGTATATGCTCTAAGCTACAGCTGTCTTCCCCCTTTCCTAAACCCCTCACCAATTTCTCTGCCTCGCATGGTGCTTTGTTCATACGAAAATCACAGTAAAGGTTTTTAAATGCAATAAAAGTGATTTTTATGCCTCTTGAGAACAGCTAAAGTTTATCTGAGGAAAGCAACAGAATTTTTGGATGAGACTTGGGGCGCCTGGGTGGCTCAGTGGGTTAAAGCCTCTGCCTTCAGCTCAGGTCATGATTTCAGGGTCCTGGGATTGAGCCCTGCATCGGGCTGCCTGCTCAGCAGGGAGCCTGCTTCCTCCTCTCTCTCTGCCTGCCTCTCTGCCTACTTGTGATCTCTCTCTGTGTGTCAAATAAATAAATAAAATCTTTTTTAAAAAGATGGCCCTCAATCCAAAATTACATAGAAATTCTGGCCTTGAAGGAAAAAACCAAATACACGGGCTCTCATCTGAGATGCATTTGGCTGTTGCCAGGACTCTGACTACAGTGTATGTGCATCTATGGTCTCCAAATGATCCCCTCCGAAGGAATCTGGGCACAAGTGAAGTGTTCACGACTGCATGCCAAATCCTTCGGCTGAAGCAAGAGGAAGCTGATTCACTCTTCTTGTGGCCCACTGCGGACAGAATTGCCTCAAGTTCCTGTTGACACACTCTTTTGAAAAAAGTTTTAAAAAGACTCACTCACTCAGTTTTAAAAAAACTGTTTATCTGGTGGTGACGACCTCCCCACAGGAACATGACCCTTGTGAAGGACCTCCTCCCCCAGTCCCCAGGAGAGAAGAGGAAGAACAAGAAGCAGCACCTGGTACAGAGCCCTCCCTCCTATTTCATGGACATGAAAGAGCCCAGGATGCTACAAAATCACCACCGTCTTTAACCACGCATAAACAGTAGTTGTGTGTATTGGTTGTTCCACTGTCCTTTGGCAGCCTACAAGAGGAAAGCAAGGCTTAGGGCAGGATGGGCACTAAAAGGCCCTGAATCAAGATGAGAAACTATCCCAAGAAACACATTTCAGATAAAACAAACAAACAAAAACCATTTAGTTATCTCATTCATGTAATGCAAATCCTTTAGAATGACATGACTTTTCACATTTTAAATATATAAGGTATTTGTTGTTTGCTATAATTTTGATGAAAGTACAGCCTGTGAGGCCATGTGGTATTAATGGAGAAAACTCCCCCAAATTGCTAACTAGATTAGGGTTTTAAACATTGACACTGTTTTCAGTTCACTGGCATTAACTAAGACTCACTTAAAAAAAATTATTAGTTGTTGAATACTTCTCAGTTTAAAGGGAAATTATAAATTATATTAGTACTGTTACAAATTCAAACTATTAATCAAAAAATTTCATCCCATGCTTAATGATTTGAATCATGGTAAGTGTAAAAGACACTTGAGTATATGTCACAGTACTTAGGTTCTTTAGCTCTTTCACTGAACAACCACATGGTCATGGGCAAGGTCTTTAACCTTTATGGCGATCCTTGATAAAACATCATGAAAGTGCCTAGCAGGCACCTGGGTGGCTCACTCAGTTAAGCATCCGACTCCTGATTTTGCCTCAAGTCACCATCTCAGGGTTGTGAGATTGAGCCCTACAACAGTCTCTGCACATCATGGGAAGTCTGCTTGAGGTTCTCTCTCACCCTCTGCCCCTCCCCCCCACTCGTGCTCTCTAAATAAATAAATAAATCTTATTTAAAAAATAAGTGCCTAATATAACACTTGGCATTTTCTACAGGAATTGTCTTTCTTAAAATGGAAGTTTTACTTAACACGTTAAGCATCTTGTACCTTTTAAACAGATTTTATTTGTCAGAGGGAGAGAAAGAGAGCGCAATCAGGGAGAGTAGGAGGCAGAGGGAGAAACAGGCTCCCCACTGAGCAAGAAGCCCAATGCGGGACTCGATCCCAGAACCCTGGGATCATGACCTGAGTCAAAGGCAGACACATAACTTACCGAGCCCCCAGGTGTTCCAAACGACTTGTATTCTTTGGGTTTCCTACTAAGCAGCAGTATCCTATTTGACATGTAGATCTGGAAATACTCAACACTGCATTCAAATGAGACTAAGCAAAGTCTTATATTGCCTCTAAATGCAAATTAAATGGCATAGGATAGTGCTTTCTTAAATACTGGATCACAGGTAATTGTGAATTGAAACCAGCAAATCTTTTTATAGAAAATGCCAATACAGCTTGCTTAAAGTCTGAGCAAGGACTATGTCTATTGCTACAAATTCCAGGATCAACCTTGGCAACTGTTATGAGAAACAAATAAAGGAAAGGTGGTAATAAAATATGAATTGCTAGGATAATTTGCTGCCTTTTCATTTGCTTTCCTGGTATAAGACAGTCAATTTTACTATTGCTTTATTGGGAAGGCTAATAATTGTACAATTAAGTGTTGGTTAATATAATCCAATTACTTGTGGCTTTATGTGTAAAGGCATTTCATCTGCTACCGACAGAAAGTATCAAGATTTTCAGCTACAGATGTTCGGTCCATGTGTAGTGTGACATTTTCAAATCTGTAACTTGCAACATTTTAATCAAACTAATACAAATTGCACATAAACCATATTTTAAAAAACAATAAAAAAGTATGTAGTGAAGGAGCACCGGGCTGGCTCAGTCAGTAGAGCGCACCACTCTCAGTCGCAAGATCATGAGTTCAACCCCCATGTTGGGTGCAGAGATTACTTTTTTTTTTAAACACTTTTTTTTAAAGATTTTATTTATTTATTTGACAGAGACACAGCAAGAGAGGGAACACAAGCAGGGGGAGTGGGAGAGGGAGAGGCAGGCTACCCACTGAGCAGGGAGCCCTATTCTGGGCTCGATCCCAGGACTCTGGGATCATGACCTGATCCAAAGGCAGCCACATGACTCAACCACCCAGGTACCCCACAGAGATTACTTTTTTAAAAGTTTATAAAGGAATTTTTTTAAGTATGAAGTGAAAACAGTGTTCAAGCTCATCTGCTGGATCTGGAATATAAAATGACAATATGGAGAAAACTGATTATTTTAAACAGTAAATCTTTACTTCATTCAAACTACATTCTTTTTTTTTCTCTTTTAAAGATTTTTTAAGCCATCTCTACACCCAAAGTGGGGGGCTCAAATTCACAACCCCAAGATCAAGAGTCATGTGCTCCACCAACTGAGCCAGCCAGGCGCCATTATTCAAGCTACATTTTAAAATGTAAAAGTACAGAACGTTACAATAAAGATAATTTAATATGTGAGTTTATCAAATTATTAGTATTTTAGGGTGCCTGGGTAGTTCGGTTGTTAAGCGTCTGCCTTCAGCTCAGGTCATGATCCCAGGGTCCTGGGATTGAGCACCTCATCCAGTTCCTGGCTCAGTGGGAAGCCTGCTTTTCCCTCTCCCACTCCCCCTGCTTGTGTTCCCTCTCTTGCTGTCTCTCTCTCTCTTTCAAAAAATAAAATATTGAAGAAAAAAAAAAAAGAACTCATGCTTGTTTAAAAAATATATATATACACATATATACATATACATATATATATATGTATTTTAAAAATAAAAGCAAAAGATCTCCAAAATTAAAATGCTACTTGGAAACAAGCTAAAATTATTAACAAAGGGGGAAAATACATTCAAGTCCCCAGTCTAATTTCTTAATCCACCATTGTTACTGATAAAACCTTATTATCATCTTTGAAGCATATTGCAGGAAAGAAGGGAAAACAACACACGCATTTTCTTTCAGCATGTTTGGATATGGTATGTATACTTTCAAGTATCAGCTAATTAATTAAAACCTATAAAGCCTGACAGCACAGTTTTTTGCTTTTTAGTATTACAGAACATTTAGAAGCAATACTTATTACTGTGGTCTGTAGAGATTTCAAAATCCAATTTGATGAGAACTGCATAACACTTTGATGTATGTTGCAAGATCAGTTAGTACAGGATTTCTGTCATCTAAATATAGCATCACATGAAACAATAAGATTTATATATAGTAGATAATAAATATACTGTTGGGTAAATTTAAAAAATATTTTATGATGGAAAATCTCAAATATAAAAACGGAAAAAAAAAAGAAGAGACAATAGTATAATGAACACCATCATGTACCTAATACCCAGCTCCAATAATCATCAATATTGGGGCCTCTAAAAAACATACAGTCCAGGGCACCGGGTGGCTCAGTGGGTTGAGCTGCCTTCGGCTCAGGTTGTAATCTCAGGAATCAAGCCCACATAGGGCTCCCTGCTCAGTGAAGAGTCTGCTTTTCCCTCTTCCTCTGCCTCTCACCCCAGTTTGTGAGTGTACTCTCTCTAATAAGTAAATAAACTTTTTTTTTCTTTTTAAAAAACATGCAATCCACTCTTAGCTTATGGGCAGTTAAGTAACAAGTTGGAGACCAGCTTTTTGGTCTCTAGTGTATTTCCATCTTCCTGAAAAGACTTCAACATTTCTTGTGTAATAGATTTGCTAGCAATGAATTCTTTCACCTTTAGTCTGAAAGAGCATTTTGCCTTTGTTTTTAGTTTTGTTTCAAGATTTTATTTGAGAGAGAGACAGCGCACAAACAGGGGGCAGAAGTAGAGGGAAAGGGACAGACAGACTCCCGGTTGAGCAGGGAACCAGGCGTGGGGCTCGGATCCCAGGAAACCCAGATCATGACCTGAGTGGAAGGCAGACACTTAACCAACTGACCCACACCCAAGTGCCCCTTGCCTTCATTTTAAAACATGTTTTTTCTGGGCATAGAATTTTAAGTTGACAGATGCTTTTCAGGACATTATGTATGCCAACTTCTGCAATTTATTTCTTGAAAGAAATCTGATGTCATTCTCATATTTTAACCTTATTTCCAAATTACTTGGATAGTGCCTTTACCCTCTAGTCTCTTTTTTTTTTCTTTCATTGAAACAATTTGTACCTTCGTGTACTGTTTTTTCTGTACTGTTTCTTTCATATGAAACAATTATGTACCTTGGTGTGCTGTTTTTTCATTCTTCTTGCTCTTGGGACTCATTGATCTTCTTGAATCTGTGGGTTTATAGTTTTCATCATATTTAGACACTTTTTAGCTCTCATTTATTTCTTCAACAGGCTCCTCATATTTCTTCTCCACTTCTTAGTCTCTTATACCATATTAGATGCTTTTTAAAATTTTCTGTGATTTTGGAATTTCCATTGATAGGTCTTCAAACTCATTTTTTTCAGCTGCAACATTAAGTCTGCCATTATTCCCACCTAGTGTTTTATATTTCACACATTTATCTCTAGAAGTTTATCTTTCCGTCCTCCATGTCTCTAACTTTCCAACAATTGGAATAGTTACAATATAGTGTCTGCAAATTCTAACATCTATGTTAGTTTCAATTGATTTGTCTCATTATGGGTCCTATTTTCCTACTTTTTTACATCTTTGACAGTTTTTGATTGGATGCTAGACATTAGGAATTTTATCTTTCTGGGTACTGGATATTTTTGCATTCCTATAAATCTTTTTTCTAGTGTAATTACTTGGAAACGATTTGATGCTTTCAGGTCTTGCTTTAAACCCAAGGCAGAAAAGAACAATATTCAGCCAAGGGTAAATTATTTCTCACAACTGAGGTGAAGCCCTTCTATGTACTCTACTCAGTGCTCTGAGAACAACGAGGTTTTCCAGTCTGTCTTGTGAGGGCAGCCATTATTCCCAGCCCTTTTGGAGATGCTCTATTACTGCCCATAATCTTTTCCTTGGCCTCAGGTAATTAATGTCCTCAGCTACATGTACTTATTATTACCCACCTGAAAACTCAAGGAGTTTTTAGAGCTCTTTTCCTGTGCAAGTCTCTTCTCTCTAGAAGAGAGAACGCTCACTGTGCTGTGAACTCTTGCCACATCGGTTTCACCAGACTCTCAACTGTCTCATCAAAGATTCCACCAGGCTCTCCCTGTTTCTCCCTCCCTGTGATGCAGCTGGGGAAACTCTGCTTCCTCTCCCTGAGGGCTCACGTCCTTCATTGCCTGATGTCTTGAAAAACAGTGTTTCATATATTTTGTCTATTTCTTATTATTATTGTGCTGTCTCAATCTTTTAACCATTATATCCCAGAAAAAAAAAATACTTGATGCATTCAAGAAAAATATTTGGATAGAGTCACTTGCTTTCTAAAATCCTAACTCAAAAATTTAGTTATGCTTGAGAATTAAAGAACACAAAATATTAATTTTTCATAAACATTAAACAATGCTTATGAGATATTAACTTTATCATTCTTTTGGATAAGTAAGGCTATAGAAAACAGAATTAGGGCTCCTGGGTGGCTCAGTGGGTTAAAGCCTCTGCCTTCGGCTAAGGTCATGATCTCAGGGTCCTGGGATAGAGGCCCGCATCCGGCCGGGGAGCCTGCTTCCTCCTCTCTGTGCCTGCCTCTGCCTACTTGTGATCTCTCTCTCTCTGTCAAATAAATAAATAAAATCTTTAAAAAAAAAAAAGAAAGAAAACAGAATTACTGTAGTACTACTTATTAGTACTTTTAATACTTAATCAAAATAAAACCAGAAGAAAGAAACAGGTATATCAGACATATGGGAATTGCCCTGGTGTATCCCAGACTGGAATGAACTTCTAAAGACAGCACACTCATCACATTAAATAAAATGCTCCCCAATTTTTATTTGCATTGCATGTATTTGGGATTCTTTTTCTGTTGCATTTGTGTATTAGTTGCATTATACATTTACAAAGCCCTATCAGCTAACATATTTCTATTGTGTTAGAAAATTATCAAGGGGTGTGCCTGGGTGCCTCAGATGGTTAAATGTCTGCCTTCCACTTGGGTCATGATCTCCAGGTCCTGGGATCCAGTCCCACCTAGGGTTCTCCCGCTGGCTCAGCAGGGAGTCGTCTTCTTCCTCTCCCTCTGCCTCTCCCCCTGCTTGTGTGGTCTGTCTGTCTCTCACTTGAATAAATAAAAATCTTCAATAAATAAATAAAATAATCAAGGTAATGGCATTTGATGATGAATTAATTTGTCATATACCTACAACCATTGTTTTTACAAATTCCAATCAGTTCGCTGGGAGTCACGAAAAAAGAACAGTGAGCCTGCCACTGCAGGCCGCTTTTGCATATCAAACAGAGGAAGCAACTCTAAGATATCTTAGTCAAGTATAACCAGGCTTATAGAAGATTGTTTCGCATCACTGATTTCAAAGCATCTGTTCAGTTATATAAGCTGTAGAAGAATGTAACTTCCCTCTAGTTTTCCTGTATTTTGTTACATAACTCATTTTCTTCTAGTAGTAACTTACACCTAATTATTTATAGGACAAGTAGAAATCAAAATAGAAAACAAACCATTCTAGCCCAAAAAGAAGTGAGGTGAAAAAGTACCATAAATAAAAATTTAGGACCAAATAACCTACTACTATTGGGGTCTATGAAGATTTTATTGCAGGGGCAACTAGATGGCCCTAGAGTCGGATGCACAGTTAAGCATCCAAGCCTTGATCTTGGCTCAAGTCATGATCTCAGGGTCTTGGAATCAAGCCCCAAGACAGGCTCTGTGCTCAGTGGGGAGTTTTTCCCCCTTTCTCTCCCTCTGCCCCTCCCCTTGCTCATGCTCACTCACTCTCTCTCTTTCTCTCTCTCTCTCTCAAATAAGTAAATCTTCAGGGAGAAAAAAAATGTTACTGCATTCTTCCTATCCTGGATATACCAGGTTTCAGGCCTAGGTCCTACCTAAGACCCTCTCTATTACTTTCAAAGTCAGGTCTTACTTACTTACACACTGGCAGTGCAAAAAACGGAATGACTCAAGGCAGTTGAAAGTTTACAATGTCCTGTCTTACCTTCTTAGTCACAAACGCTAGTTGGATGAGCAGAAATGGTATCCTGAACACCCCTTTTCTGATGCATAAACAAACACCTTTAGATGGAGATATCTACAACTGAGGCAAATTTGTAAAAGGAATGGAAGATGGAAAAGAGCTGGACCTCTTTTTTTTTTAATATTTTATTTATTTGAGGTGGGGGGAGAGAGTGTGAGAGTGCACGAGAAGGGGGAGGGGCAGAAGGAGGAAAGAATCTCCAGAAGACTCTGTGCTGAGCATGGAACCTGATGCAGGGCTTGATCTTAGGATCCTGAGATCATGACCTGAGCTGAAGGCAGATGCTTAACCAACTGAGCCATCCAGGTGCCCCAAGAGTCTTACTTCTATTAAATTAGATATTTGACCTTTGGCAAATACTTAATTCTCTGGGCCTTAGTTTCCCCATTCATATAAATAAATAGGGAAGTTAGAGGAGATAAGACAAGAACGTGGTTTATAGAAATTATATCATTGCTTTAAATCCATTATTCATATATATCAGAACACTGTTTCAAAAATGTTATCGAAGTCTTTCACCTCCTGATATCAAAACAGAAGGTTTGTTTATAAGCCACTACATAAGTATTTTAAACCCCCCCACCTCCCCAAAGTTAAAACTTTAATGTAGCCATGATTAAATTTAACTATCAGTTACATACAGAATACAGAAATATATAAATACATAAAGAAATACACAATAGCCTGAGTGATAGTATGAGGATGAAATCAGTCAAATCCAGTATATGAAAAATTCAACTAGACAAATGACCTAATCTCTACAACAAATAAATGTCAAGGAGGCAAAGACAGCCTGTTATGTATTAAAAGATACGGTAATATTAATCATACAAAATGTATAGACATGGTTTAGATTCCAATTCAAAGAAAGAAGGGTGAAGACATTTTTTTAAGAAAATTAGAAAAACCCAAACACTGGATATTAGATGAAATGCTGGGCGCCTGGGTGGCTCAGTGGGTTAAAGCCTCTGCTTTCGGCTCAGGTCATGATCTCAGCGTCCTGGGATCGAGGCCCGCATCGGGCTCTCTGCTCAGCAGGGAGCCTGCTTCCTCCTCTCCTTGTCTCTCTGCCTGCCTCTCTGCCTACTTGTGATCTCTCTCTCTCTGTGTGTCAAATAAATAAATAAAATCTTTAAAAAAAAAAAAAGAAATGCTACAATGGCTGAGATTTAAAATAATTCTGAGTAGGTGAGAGAGTAGTGTGTGTGTGTGTGTGTGTGTGTGTGTGTGTGTGTGTGTGTGTCTGTATGTGTGTGTATGGGGGAGAGATGGACTCGGGAGGCAAGGAACAGAAACAAAATCAGCCAAATATTGATAATAGTTCATTTTACTATTCTCTTTGAAATTTTTCATAATAGTAAAAAAGAAGTATGATTTTCAAATCTATTAACTTCATATACATGTGACATATTATCACTAGCCTGTTGAAGATTGGAATTCTCTGAGCTAAGCACAAAATCTTAACAAAAGACAAAGTAGTAAGGACACAATATAATTATCTAACAAGTGATGCATTCTGTATCTATTAAGAAAATAAACCACTGGGGTGCCTGGGAGGCTCAGTTGGTTAAGCATCTGACTTCAGCTCAGGTCATGATCTCAGGGTCCTGGGATCTAGCTGAAGTCAGGCTCTCTGCTCAGTGGGGAGTCTGTTTCTCCCTCTCCTTCTATGCTTGTTCTGTCTCTACCTATCTCTCAAATAAATACAATCTTTAAAAAAAAAAAAGGAAAAAGAAAATAAACCACTGAAACCTATAAAATCAATATACTATCAGCTTCAACAATTACCAACTCATGGCCCACCATCTTTTTTCACCAAAAACCCCATCCAAAACACCCCAAACTTGAGTCCCATATTAGAAATGGCTTTTAGGGACACCTAGGTGGCTCAGTTGGTTGGGCAGCTGCCTTCAGCTCCGGTCATGATCCCAGGGTCATGGGATCGAGTCCTGCATCAGGCTCCTTCCTCGGCGGGGAGCCTGCTTCTCCCTCTGCCTCTACCTGCCACTCTGCCTGCTTGTGCTCTCTCTGACGAATAAACAAAATCTTAAAAAAAAGAAAAGAAAAGAAAAGAAATGGCTTTTAAAAGTCTCATTGGTTTGATTTTAATTATGCTGCCTTGAAAAGAATTTTTAATCTTTGGAGCAAAACCCATTTCTTATGTTTAAAATTATTCAGCTCTACTTCCACATTTGACAGTTTCAGGAACATGTACATATTGATTATTAAATAACTATATGTCATATATCATTTAAAACAAAAATTTTTGAAATACTACCAGATATTAAGATTACAAAAATGCAATAATTAAGACAATGTGGGATGCCTGGGTGGCTGTCAGTCAAGTGTCTGCCTTTGGCTCAGGTCATGATCCCAGGGGATCTAGTCCCACACCAGGCTCCCTGCTCAGTGGGGAATCTGCTTCTCCCTTTACCCTCCCTGCTACTCATGATCTCCTTCTCTCTCACTCTCTCTCTCTCAAATAAAATCTTAAAAAAAAAAAAAAAAAGACAATGTAGGGATACCTGTTTGGCTCAGTAGGTTAAGCATCTGACTCTTGATTTTGTCTCAGGTCATGATCTCAGCGTCAACTCCCATGTTGGGCTCCACACTGAGTGTGAAACCTGCTTAAGATTCTCTCTCCCCCACCCCACAACCCCATCCCTGCACTCTCTCTCTCTCTAAAAAAAAAAATGGGGGGGGGGAAGCAATGTGATGCTGCAGTGGACAAAAATTATAACTGAAAGAGACCACAAAGAGGACCACATTCCATGCAGACTTCTGATGTGTGACAAAGCTGCCATTGTTGATCAGCTAAGGAGAAATAAAAGACTATTCAATAACTAGGGCTGGGCCAACTGTTATTAATATGGGGAAAAATAAAATTATATATTTACCTCAAAACAAACATTTAAAAAAAATTCCAGGTAGAAGGATTCAAATGTAAAGTACAACATTCAGAAAAAAATTGAGAGAATATCTTTTTTTATAGTCTGGGGCTGGGAAGAATTTCTTAAATAAGACAAAAAAAACGACAGCCCACTAAAGGATAAATCTTACTTTCATTAAAATTAACTTCTATCCACCAGTAACAAACACGGCACAATAAAAAAAGTGGACAAAGATATAAAAGACACTTTATTGACATAGAAACAAGAAACACATGAAGATATTCAACTCTTAGTTGTCGGGAAAATGCAATTAAAATGACCGTTAAGGTTTCATTCCTCCCCAGGGCCCCTGGGTGGCTCAGTTGGTTAAGCAGCTGCTTTCCACTCGGGTCATGATCCCAGAGTCATGGGATCGAGCCCCATGTTCTCTTCTGCCTGCCATTCCCCCTGCTTGGGCTTGCTCTCTGTCTCTCTCTCACTCGCTCACTCTCTCTGTGTCAAATAAATAAAATCTTAAAAAAAAAAAAAAAGATTTCATTCCTCCCCTGCCAGACTAGAAAAAGTAAAGCCTGACAATATCACGTTTGGGCAAGAATGCAAAGCAAGAATTCTCAATCACTGCTAGTAGGACTGGAAATTAATCCAAGTACTTAAGAAAAATATCAGTATTATTAATTAAGCTGAATATGTACATAATCCTACCATCTAACAATTCTAACTTTATTAATTTACTAGGGTCACCATAACAAAAATAATATAAACTAGGTGGCTTAAAAACAGAAATTTATCTTCTTGGTTTTGGAGGCTAGAAGACCAAAGATCAAAGTGTTGACATGTTCGGGTTCTTGAGACCTCCTTTCTTGGCTTGTAGATAGATGTCCTCTTGCACTGCCCTCACATGGCCTTTCCTCTCTACATGGACATGTTCTAATTTCCTTTTCTTATACAACACCAGTCAGATTGGATGAGGGCCCCCTCTCAAAGGCCTTATTTTAACTTAATCACCTCTTTAAAGACCCTACCTCTACATACAGTCACATTCTGAGGTACTGGGAGTTAGGGCTTCAACGTATGAATTTTGTGGACACACAATTCAGTCCCTAACACTGCCTCTAGGCATTATTAGCTAAAGAAATTCTTACACATGTTTGAGAATGCTGACACAAGTTCAATTCATGGGGTTCATCAGTAGCTTAGTTGGTAAATGTCTGCCTTTGGCTCGGGTCATGATCCCCAGGTCCTGGGATGGAGCCCACCGTTGGGCTCCCTGCTCAGGAGAGAGTGTTCCTCCCTCTCCCTGTAACCCCACCCTCACCTCGTGCTATCTCTCACTTGCTCTCTCTCAAATAAATAAATAAAATCTTGAAAAATAAATATATAAAATGGTATCTCACTGTGGTTTAAAAAAAAAAAAGCTTAGTTCATATAGTTCATAATAGCACACAATAGACCAGATAATTCAAGTGTGCCGTATTCCTAAAGTAAAACAAAATACTATCTAGTAGTAAAAAGGAATGAACTACAGCTACCGGCATAAATTTGGACTTTAAATTCTTAGAAACAGTACTAAAATAAAAAATAGTTACAAAATAAAAAATAGTTACAAAAGCATATTTGTAATATAACTCCATTTATATTAAGATGAAAAAGGCAAAGATACAGAACATATTTTGGGATACATCTAGGTAGCCTTAAAACTAAAGTAAACTCTAAAGAAAAGCAGGTAATGAGTGACACAAAATTCAGGATAGTGTTTTCCTCTGGAAAGGAAGGGGAAATACATTCAGAAAAAGGCACAAGACACTGGGCGCCTGGGTGGCTCGGTGGGTTAAAGCCTCTGCTTTCAGGTCAGGTCGAGATCTCAGGGTCCTGGGATCGAGGCCCACATTGGGTTCCCTGCTCAGCAGGGAGCCTGCTTCCTCCTCTCTCTCTGCCTGCCTCTCTGCCTACTTGTAATCTCGCTCTGTGTCAAATAAATAAATAAATAAAATCTTTTAAAAAAAAGGCACAAGACACTTAAAAAGATACCTCAACATCCCATTTCTTTTTTTTTTTTGAAGATTTTATGTATTTATTTGACACAGAGAGAGAGATCAAAGTAGGCAGAGAGGCAAGCAGAGAGAGGGGAGGAAGCAGGCTCCTGCTGAGCCGAGAGCCCCATGTGGGGCTCAATCCCAGGACTCTGAGATCATGACCTGAGCCGAAGGCAGAGACTTTAACCCACTGAGTCACCCAGGCGCCCAACATTCCATTTCTTAACTTAGATGTTGGGATATATGTTCATTTTATTCTTTTATGGAGTAATAAAAAGTGTATTCACTCTTTGTCCCTGGTTCAGAGCTCAAAAACCTTGGCAAGTTCTGAGTGAAAGGAGTGTCTTTTATTATTCTGGAATCCCTTTCAACTTTACTGGAGTTTATGGTAATGAGGTGACTCAAGGTGGGGGTTAGAGGTCCCTAGAGAGTTTCAGGATGGAAGCTCATCACCTGAAAAGCTTATTAGGTGATTTCAGGGCTGGAATTTTTAGGCCCATCTCCTTATTTTCAGGTAGGGGAGAGGGACTGGTGATTGAGTTCAAATAGCCAGTGATTTAATCCAACATACGTACTCAATCTCATAAAAAACCCTGAAACAACCAGGCTCAAGCTTCTAGGCTACTGAACACATCAATGTCCTGGGAAGGTGAGGTACCCACAGAGGTCATGGAAGCTCTGCACTCCTTGTCCCCCATACTTTGCCCTATATATCTCTTCCATTTGGCTGTTTCAGTTGTAAGCTTTACAATAAAACTGTAACAGTAAGCACAGCACTTACTTGAATTCTGTCAGTCATTCAAGAGAATTTTCATACCTTAGTAGTGGGTGTGGCGGTCATGGGAATCCTCCAAATTTGTAGTTAGGTAGGTAGAAGAGCAAGTAGTTTGGGGATACCTGACACTTGTGGCTGGTATCTGAAGTGGGGTCAGTCTTGAAATAAGCCCTTGATTGACCTGTGAGTCTGCTCTAATGCTGGGTACTTAAATTAGAGGATACCCATTTGGTATCAAAGGATTGCTACTGAAACAACATATCTTTAAATGGGGTGTCTGTATGTATCACACACTCTCTTCTCTCCTTATATATTACATATTTAATAAGGAAAAATTCAACTACTGTGCATTTAAACTAAACAAAAACCATGAGGTAGCACATACCTTTAACCATGGGGCAATCATTACCCATAGGTCTTAAGTCTTGAAAGAGCCAGGACTGCCTGTATCCTCACATTTGGAATTTTATGTTTTAGTCTAATAAGAAGAGCTTCATCCATTTTTTGCACAAAACATTATCAATCTGGCCTTTTCCCAGCATATTTCCCAAGAACTTATTCAGAATCTGGCACAACAAACACTGAACTTCATTGCTATTTGCCTCTGTCCTGAAAAGGAAAAGAAAAAAAATTAAATAAAATTATTCCGAGGAGGCATTATAATGACAACCATCTGATTTTCCTCAAGTTCAGAATTCTAGAATTTAATAATAATTCATGAGGAAGGTACAATTTATGCAAAAACTAAAAAAGCTGTAATGCTAATTTCATTCATAGTCATAGGTATACTATATATGCAATTAATATAGTCTCAAAATAACCCTTACCTGAAATATTTGCCAAATAACAAGAATGCAATAATTTTTGGACCAAAATTTAACTTCTTTCCTAAGTAGAGTGCTCATTTCAATATATTTACCTGAAACTGGTTCTTAAATTTTTTAAAGTAAAACTAGCATTATAATAAGTAAATAAAGTAAACCTAGCATTATATAGTAAATTAGCTTTTGATTGTAATGTTTTATTGTGCAGAAAAAATGTATAAGGTGATTTTCATGTGACATAAATGCGTATGTATGTACATATACCATAAACTTACTTATCATCACACATAACATTTTATTTATTTTTTTAAAAGACTGTATTTACTTCTTTGAAGAGTCGAGCAGACTCGGCAGCAGGGAGCCCAATGTAGGGCTCCACCTCATGACCGTGAGATCATGACCTGAGCTGAAATCAAGAGTTGGAGACTCTACCAACTGAGCCACCCAGGTGCCCCTATTTATCATTACATATAAATTTAGACCTCTAGCTGTCTTCTTTCTAAATTATAAAAGCCCTTAAGACATTCAACCCAGTAAGTTTTTAGATGATACATACACTCACTGTAAATGTTAATAAAAATTGACAAAACTTGCAGAGTATTTTCAAGAGAAGATAAAATAATTAAAATAACTTGAAATGTCACTGTCTTCATCTTTCTTCTATTTGGCTAAATGAAGTAATAAACTGGTGCAAATTTTATTTCTTGCTACGCTGCAGATTTCGTATTTATAGACTACCGTAATGTATTTAATGCATGAACAAATGCCTCCTGGTAAAATGCTTTACTGATAAACAGAAATATAAAACCAATCCTTCACAAGCTACACTGATAAGTCTAAGTCTTTATCCCTAGCACTGACCTAAAACTCTCCAAGATATTAATAATTTCTCATCAAACTAAAATCTTTATTCCTTAATAACTTTTAATCATCTATCCAGAAGAAGAAATGATTAAGGAAAATAGACTTGGGTAATCATTTACTTGTTCTCTCCTGTTTCTGAGTTACTTCTGTTATGGAGGAAGGCAGCATAAGATTTTGATCACGAAAGATTCTTTTGAGGGTGCCTGGGTGGCTCCGTGGGTTAAAGCCTCTGCTTTCAGCTCAGGTCATGATCTCAGCGTCCTGGGATCGAGGCCCGCATCGGGCTCTCTGCTCGGCAGGGAGCCTGCTTCCTCCTCTCCCTGTCTCTCTGCCTGCCTCTCTGCCTACTTGTAATCTCTCTCTCTGTATCAAATAAATAAATAAAAAATCTTTAAAAAAAAAAAAGATTCTTTTGATTCTTTTACACATCCTTCAGTCTATTTAGAAAAATGTACCAAAGATAAATTCAGTTGTCAATTCAACATTGTCTTTTATAATTTTGCCTTCCTATAACACAGCAACTTCATTTTGATATATTATTTATCATTATAACTCCTATTCCCACACTACTCAGGATTTTACTTCCAAATTTTTTTATCTATCAAAAACATCCTCCCAGGGGCACCTCGGTGGCTCAGTCAGTAGGGGTAGGGTATCTGCCTTCTGCTCAGGTCATGATCCCAGGGTCTAGGCTCTCTGCTCAACTGGGAGTTTGCTACTCCCTCTCCCTGCAGCTCCCTGTGCTTGTGTTCCCAAATATATAGAATCTTTAAAAAAAAAAAAATCCCCCCAATTATATTTGGGTGGTTCCCAAACACCGTCCAAAAAAAAAAAAAGCAATACCTCTCATATTTGGCAGCTGGGAGGATAGAACGGACCACTCTATGAAGGGCAACTGTAATTACCACATTTACAAATATCACATTCACAAATTCCCTTCAGACAATCTAACAGTTACCCCTGCAAATGTAGGAAATGTGTATTCATTAAAACATTGTTTCTAGGGGTGCCTGGCTGGCTCAGGCAGGAGAGCACGCCACTTTTGGTCTCGCGGTTTTGAGTTCAAGCTCTCAACATTGGGTACAGAGATTACTTTAAAAAACAAAAAACAAAAACAGGGGCGCCTGGGTGGCTCAGTGGTTAGGCGTCTGCCTTCGGCTCAGGTCATGATCCCAAGGATCCTGGGATCAGCCCCGGGACAGGCTCCCTGCTCTGCCCGAAGCCTGCTTCTTCTCCCACTCCCCGTGCTTGTGTTCCCTCTCTCGCTGTGTCTCTGTCAAATAAATAAATAAATAAAATCTTTAAAAAATAATAATTTCTAATAAAGACTGGAAACAACACAAGTGTGTACCTATAGTGCATTAGCTACTGATTGGAGTATGTCCACAAAATGGAATATGGGATAGCTTGAAAAAAGAGAGAGAAAATCTAACTAGACAGTGATAAGGAGTATCCAGAATATACTATTAAATAAAAAAAGGAAAGTGCAGATCAATGTAGAAAATCTTGAAGGCTGAATGAAGGGAAATAAGAACGCATATTCACATTTGCTTATATTTGCATGAAGACCTGAAGGATAAACAAGAAACTCGTTAAAAATGGTTATCTGTAAAAGACTATGAGGAACAGTACTGGATGGGGACTAGGAAAGGAGTGAGTCTTCTCGGTGCATTTCTATGTACTTTGAGCATGTAAAATATTTACGAATCAGAAAACGTTTTAAAAATCCAGGGAAAGAAATAAGCCGCTGGCGAGAGCGGGTGCCCGGGCGACGTCGGGCAGGTGTCCAGACCTCTCCGAACTGGCTCGGGAAGGGTCAGGAGGTTGGAGTCCGGAGGGCCACGGGAGGTTCCTGGGGGAGCCTGGTCCGGGGAGGCCGAGGGGCGGCGGCCGAGGCCAGAGGCTGCGCTTACCGTGCGGTAGGTGCGGCTCAGCCCTACCACCAGTTTTGCCTGGTTCTGGTGCGGCTGCTCCGCCAGCTGAAAGGCCTCCTTAGCCGGCAGCAGCTTCTTCTCCGCCCCCATGGCGCCGGGACCCGGCCGGGACGAGCCTCGTCCGCTGCCGGCTGCAGGGGCCCTACCGACCACAGGTCAAGGCTACCAAGTAGCCCCAGGTTAGCGGAATACCCAACTTGGAATTATCGCCAGAGCGTTCAAATAACTCCCGCGGGAGGAGGAAATACCGCGCGACTGACGCAGGGGCGCTGGAACGAGAAGACACGGACCCGGCCTCTGGTTTTGCGCGTGCGCAGAGGGCCGAGCCAGCCCTTTTCCGGCTGGAAGCGAGATGTTTAACGATGCTCAGGTTAGGCCGGAAGTGGTGTTGCGTAGGGAATGGGGGGACGCGCCGAATCGCCGCTCCACGGGCGAAACCAGAGGCTTGCGGCTGTGGGCTGGAGGTGAGGAGAAAGGCAACCTGTGATAGGAGTGGACCAGAGACTGCTAAGGGGAGATATTCCGGGGTCGTCGGGGAAAGGCACTCTCTGGTTTTGCTCAGGGGACGAATTGCGGTCTCCCGGGGGAAGGGGAGCAGCATTCCGGGATTTGAGGGGAGCTGTTCTAGGGTCGGCTGAAAGGGTCAGGCTGAAATTCTTAGGCCTGGTTGGGCCGGAGAGGACTGGAGGGAACAGGAATCTGCTGAAGAGGAGAACGTGCGATTATGATTATACCCAGAGGTGATACCTGGAACTTCTGTCCTTAAGGTCTAAAGTACTAATGTGTGCGGAAAGGGAAACAGAAGAGAGTACCAGAGATGGAAGGTGATTTTAAGTTACTGGTTATGAGACGGATCTGCAATGCCTGCAGGAGGGAATCAAGTCTTAGAGATCCTTTTAAAAAGTAGAATTATTTTAGACAAAAGATAGAAACAAAAGTATAACTCAAATTGTGTACTCGCCATCTAACTGGAGAAATAAATCACATAAATTGTTTGATAATATAAATTGAAGTCCTTTGTCTGCTCCACGCAATCTCATTCTGTTCCTTCTTGCCCAAGGTAAACCACTCCCCAAGCACCTTTATGTTTTAACTTAATACATCGTACTGTTTTGATTAATTTTAACAATCAGTAATGTGATATCCTTTTGCAGTTTGCTTGTTTACTTCATGTTGTTCTTAATATTCGTGTGATGTAATTCTGGTTCATTCATTATAACAGCTGAACAGGTATTCCTTTGTATTAATTTTTCACTATCCTGTTTTTGTTTTTGTTTTGCTTTATATGCCCAGTGCCTGGTACATTGTAAGTACTTAAGTGTTAGTTAAATGGATGAATGCTGTAGCGTTTGAGCTAAGTCATTTCAAGAATGAATAGGATTTCAAATGACTTACAAGTATACGATACAAACAACACTAGTCAGAAGCAGAATCGTGGAAGTGCATGATGTATTTCAAGAACGGGTCTTGAAGGTTTGGGGTAAAGGAGACACCTTAAGAGATAAGATGAGGCTTAGATTTAAAGGATATTGTTCTGAGGATGCAGTAGCTCAGAACCATTAGAGGTTTTTGAATTATGAGGAAACTGATCAAAGCTGTACTTTCAGGAGTCCCTGGCTGGCTCAGTTGGTAGAGCATGCTACTCTTGATCTCCAGGTTGTGAGTCTGAGCCCCACATTGAGGGTAGCATTTACATAAAAGTAAGTAAGTAAATAGGTAGCATTTACGTAAAAGTAAAGTAAGTTAATAAATAAATAATTAAAATTGCAGTGTTTTTAGAAGAAAATATTCATAACACCACGGAGATACATCTAAGAGGTGAGAATTAATGACAGGGAACTAAAGACCATCTATTAAGCTTATAGCAGTAATGATCATTGCATTAACCATATAAGATAATCATGCATACAGCTTAAAATCCTGAAACATTTTCCTAGACCATTCATAGTACCACTTTCCTACACAACTATATCCTCGCTATCAAACTTGTACCATTCTCTACTTATGTGTTCTATTTATTTATTTATTTATTTATTTATTTATTTTTTAAGATTTTATTTATTTGACACGGAGAGAGATCACAAGTAGGCAGAGAGGCAGGCAGAGAGAGAGGAGGAAGCAGGCTCCCTGCTGAGCAGCGAGCCCGATGCGGGCCTCAATCCCAGGACCCTGAGATCACGACCTGAGCCAAAGGCAGAGGCTTTAACCCACTAAGCCACCCAGGCGCCCTTATGTGTTCTATTTAGCTGATATCTTGCATCCTTTTTCAGTTAGAGAAGGACTAACCCCAGGGTGCCTGGGTGGCTGAGTCAGAAGACAGTGTACCTGTTGATCATGGGATCATGAGTTAGAGCCTCACATTGGGTGTAGAGATTATTTAATAAATGAACTTAAAAAAAAAAAGGACTTCCCCATGCTTTCATTATCAGATTTACCAGGTGTATACCCTAATATTACCTCTATTACTGTAAGTGAATTATCTGATTTAGGAGAGGGAGTAAGCTCTTTAAGAATACTTTTTGAGGGTGCCTGGGTGGCTCAGTGGGTTAAGCCACTGCCTTGGGCTCAGGTCATGATCTCAGGGTCCTGGGATCAAGCCCCATAGCATTGGGCTCTCTGCTCAGCAGGGACCCTGCTTCCCCCTCTCTCTCTACCTGCCTCTCTGCCTACTTGTGATCTCTCTCTCTCTCTGCCAAATAAATAAATAAATTCTAAAAAAAAAAAAAAATACTTTTTGAATACAAGAGTCTGAAGCACAGCCAATTATAAACCCCCAAGGAGGATTGGGTTGAAATAGGAGTAGTAAAAATATAAAAGACCAGAATGATTAAATGACAGCTGTTTTTGTCTAAAAGAATAATAATTCATACCTATAATAAATAAGATACTAGTATTTTTATGTGAGTTATTTTTAGGTAGATTTAGGTGTTAAGCTTTATGAACTAAATCTAAACGTAGTTTACATTTATGTTTTTATAGGACCATTCTTTCTACTACTTATAAGCAGTTTATTATAAAATAGGATCTCTGATTATCCTATTTTATTTTTTTAAAGATTTTATTTATTTATTTATTTGAAAGAGAGAGACAGCGAGAGAGGGAACACAAGCAGGGAAAGTAGCAGAGGGAGGAACAGGCTTCCTGCTGAGCAGAGAGCCCAATTCCTGACTTGATCCCAGGACCCTGAGCTGAAGGCAGATGTTTAACCGCTAAACCACCCAGGTCCCCTGATTATCCTATTTTAGAGACTATTTTTTACTAGCCTTTGTCTTACATATTACTAAATTGTTCACATATAGTTTGTAACTTATTTTTCAAGTAAGATAATAGAAATAGTAAAAATAATGTCAGTCATTTTCTCATTCTTTCAAGTACCTACCACATGACAACATGTTCTAGGAACAGATAGATAAGATTCATTAGTATAAAATCAGTAACCTGAAACCATATTACATGACTGCCTTAATGAAACCTTCAACTACAAATAGTTGGTCATCTTAATTGAAATTTTGTCCTAAAGGATGGCTAAGACATATGCACAACTGATTAAAGAGCATATTGCTTAGAAATGTGGTTGTATATCCACAGCAGTCAACCTCAGTGCATATATTTTAAGCATCATTGCATGCATTTATGATCTTTTAAGTTTTTGGCCAGAACATCTGGGCTGTGGAATTATACTGATGTACTTGCTCATCATTATATGCTCTGATTTACATTGAATTCTAATTAGGGATATGTCTCTTCAAATTAAAATTCCAAAACTTAGACCAGAAACCTCAGATTTGAACCTATTCCCCGGAACTCCTGTGACTTCCCATTAAGGAACCTTTCAGAGACAAGTAAAGAAAAAAGGGCAAACAGAAGACTTCAGAGCATGTTTAGCTCCATTTTTCTTTTATTTAGTTCCATTTCTTTTTTAACTATATAAGGTAAATACTTATAAAAAATAGGGAGATATGACATACTTTATACTTAAAATTGTAGTGGTTTCAGGAGCATCTGGCTGGCTCAGTTCATGGAGCATGCGATCTTCATCTTGTGGTTTTAAGTTCAAGCCCCGTGTTGGGTGTAGAGATTACTTAAAAATAAAATCTTAAGGATACCTGGATGGCTCAGTCGGTCAAGCGGCTGCCTTCGGCTCAGGTCATAACCCCAGGGTCCTGGGATAGAGTCCTCATCAGGCTCCTTGCTCAGTGGGGAGCCTGCTTCTCTCTCTGCCTCTGCCTGCCACTCTGCCAGCTTGTGCTCTCTCCCTCTCTCTCTGACAAATAAATAAAGTCTTTAAAAAATTAAAAAAAAAAATCTTGAAAAAAAACTGTAGTGGTTTGAGATTTCTTAGAGGGAAAGAAATATTAAAAACAAGTGAGCATCCTTGTTGGGAATTTTAATTATGAGAGGAAGAGAGTCCATAATTGTTCTCTCATCTGTTAAGGGCAGCTATATATCTGAGTCAGTTTGCTTCAGGGCTACTGTGAATTTCCCTCCAACTCTTTTTATTCATTAAAAGGAAACCTAAGTGCAGTTGTTTCTCCAACAATTTAGTTCTGGTTTAAAACATTGATAATGTGCACCATGCTCTGACATTCAAGAGAAATAAACTCTTAGTCCTAATACCTCCATCCTTGGAATGGATACCATTCCATTCTTGGAATGGATAATACCTAATCCTTGCAAGATAGTATATAAGACCTCCAAAGAAAAGCTTTGCCTTTTTCAGAACAAGGTGAAATATTTGGAACATGTCATCTTTCAAGGAAACATCTAACCAAGATTAAGTCAAAGGCATCTACCAGTCCCTGGGTTCTCTCCCAGAGGCACATCTTTTTAAGTGTAGGCAGGTACTGTATACAGTAGATTTCCAGCTAGTTAGGCCACTTAGCCATAGTTAAAGCATTTATAATAACTAGCCAAGTTGATATTTCCAAGTCCCTCCTAAGCCAACCAACACCTAAAATTGCCACTGTTCTAACAGATAAATCCTGCTCTCTGTCTCTATTTGTAGGTCTGCCTGATGGCACCAGCCCTTTACATTACTATAACAGAAAACTATGCCCAAAGAGTGCTAGCCCAGAGACAAGTGCTGCATTTTGTGCTATTGCATATTACAGCTTAATACTACTCCTATAGCAACAGCTGTTTTCTCAGATGGCTTCTGCTGCCACCTTCCTGGCACTTTCCTAAAGCTGCATTCCAACATTGTTCCAGAATGCCCAGTTAAAAAAAAAAAAAAAAAAAGAATGCCCAGTAAAGCTTTCCATCTCATATAAAGTTCCAGCCCTTAGGTTCAAGATTTAACATTTGTCCAACCCTAAACTGACCAAATAGGAGAGAGTCCTCTTGACCAGCTCCTCTACATTGCTGTTTTTCACTGAATTATGCTAAATCGTGTGACCCACCTCACCAGCCATCTTTATCCCTGCCTATACCTTCTTTTTTTTTTTTTTTAAGATTTTATTTATTTATTTTTCAGAGACAGGGTGGGCGAGAGTGTGAACACAAGCAGGGAGAGCACCAGGCAGAGGGAGAAGCAGGCTCCCCATTGAGCAAGGAGCCTGATGTGGGACTCGATCCCAGGACCCTGGGATCATGACCTGAGCTGAAGGCAGCTGTTTAGCCAACTGAGCCACCCAGGCGTCCCCCTGCCTATACCTTCAGATCTATACCCTTCAGTTCTAACTTGGTTCTGTTTTCTGACAGTTCATATCAGAGAGACCAACAGGGTAAATGAGTAGCATCCTAGGCCTTCACAACTCGTGAGATCCTAGAGTGGTCCTTTTGGCATTATTTGAAGTCTGCCAGTATGAATGAGTTAACAAATGTTGACAACATTGCCAAAAAAACCTTAACAACAGGGCGCCTGGGTGGCTCAGTTGGTTAAGCAGCTGCTTTCGGCTCAGGTCATGATCCCAGGCACCTGGGATCGAGTCCTGCATCGGGCTCCTTGCTCAGCAGGGAGCCTGCTTCTCCCTCTGCCTCTGCCTGACACTCTGCCTGCTTGTGCTTGCTCTTTCTTTGACAAATAAATAAAATCTTTAAAAAAAACAACAACAAAACCCCAACAACTACACTTTGTCTATAATGCATAATCTGTGTCCACAATTTTTGGTATGTTCCAGCAACAAAAAGATTTACAGCCTTTGCTGTGATTGTCATTAAAAATGCACTATACGTACAATCCAGCAATCAGATTCCTTAGTATTTACCCAAAGGAATTGAAAAGTTATGTTCACACAAACACCTGCAACTGATTTTTATAGCAGCTTTATTCATAATTGCCAAAATTTAGAAGCAACCAAGATGTCTTTATCAGTAGGTGAATGGATAAATAAACTTTTGTACCCAGACAGTGGAATATTATTCTGTGTTAAAAAGAAATGAGCTATCAAGCTAGAAAAAAAAACGTGGAGGAACTTAATTGCATATTACTGGGTGAAAGAAGTCAATCTGCGAAGGCTACATACTGTAGTATAATTCCAACTGATGATATTCTGGAAGAGGTGAAACTGGAGACAATGGAAAAAAAAACTGATTATCAGGAATTGGAGGGAGGTAGGGATGAATAGGCAGAACACAGGATTTTTAGGGCAGTGAGCATACTCTGTATGATACCACAGTGATGGATACATCTGCATTTGTCAAGTATTGTCAAATGATTGTTAATAATAGTAAAGTCCGTATGGATATAATTAATGGAGTCTCACAGAAGAGTATCACCACTGCTATGGCCTCCCTCTCAGAACATCTTGTTTCAAGGTTACCATTCCCTGTGATGCCTCTTTTAAAGCGACTTTCTTATTGAAAGATTAGATCTGGGCGCCTGGGTGGCTCAGTGGGTTAAAGCCTCTGCCTTCAGCTCAGGTCATGATCTCAGAGTCCTGGGATCCCGGCCGCATGAGGCTCCCTGCTTAGCGGGGAGCCTGCCTCCTCCTCTCTTTCTGCCTGCCTCTCTGCCTACTTGTAATCTCTCTCTGTCAAATAAATAAGTAAAATCTTTAAAAAAAAAGAAAGAAAGAAAGATTAGATCCCCACGTAGATACAATGGCAACAGGCTGATGAACATTGATGGCATTCAGACAATGTATTAGCACATTTTTGAGGGCTGCCTGTATTCCTGACACCTATACCTTACTTGTGTAGGATACTTAACTGTTTCACTCAGATGAAGAATGGGTGATAGCCACAATGAGAAATATTTAGTATGTCCCCAAAATTGGGGGATTCCAATAGTCTTCTCAAGTGAGTGGGGAAATTCATTCACCAGACAAGTAGTAATAAGCAATCTTAAGATAATGAGTGTCTCAGCTTTAACACTATGACTTCTTGTAAGAACTCATGGAATGTAGAATTTATACTAAAACATAACAGACCTTATGGGGAAAATAGGAACAGGACCACACTGTACAACTTCGTAACTAGGGCAATAATAAAAAATGATTTCAGACTATTCAGGGGGTACCTGGGTAGCTCAGTTGGTTAAGTGTCTGCCATTGACTCAGGTTATGATCCTGGGGTCCTGGGATCAAGCCCCCGTGTCCGGCTCCCTCTCAGCTGGGAAGTCTGCTTCTCCCTCTGCTCCTACCCCCTCCACTCCTGCTCTGTCTCTTGCTTTCTCTCTCTCAAATAAATAAATAAAATCTTAAAAAAAAAATATTCAGGATTTGTTTTAATGAGGCACGGTAAGACACACACAGAAATGAGTGTCACGAAGTAGGAAGTTTTTATACTCCCAGATCCCTAGAAACAGGAGGCAGAGCATGCCAAGCCATGCAAGGAGGGCCACATGGGGAAACATTGGTCAGGAGGCAGAGGGAGTAGAAGGGAAACTGGAAAACCCTGTATTGTGGAAAAGTCTGTTTTCTAGGGAAGGAATGAGTGAGCCAGGCTAAGCAGGCTAATCACGTTTAGAATTGGAATTTTTATTAATTTCAACAAAATTTTTGTCCCTGGGATGATTAGGGCCAAGGGGAATATTGCCAGAGTGTAAGAGCCCAATGTGGGAGCAGGCAGGAGGTAGGGGTGTGCAGGTAGGGTGGGCTCTTGTGTGGTTAGTTTGCATATGACAGCCATCCCTAGGATAGTTCTGAGGGGTTGATGGGTCCTTCCTTGATTAGTGAGAACCCAGATGCCAGATAGCATCAAGAATACAGATAATAAGAAAATATAGTTAATGCAAACAATCTGATAAAAATTATCAACACTGTAAGATGTTGACTTTCTTTAAAAAAAAGATTTTATGTATTTGTGGGTTGTTTTTTTTTTAAGATTTCATTCATTTATTTGAGTGAGAGAGCAAGAGAGAGCATGAGCAGAGGGAGAAGGAGAAGCAGACTCCCTACTGAGCAGGGGAGCCAGGCACAGGGCTCAATCCCAAGATTCTGGGATCATTTCCTGAGCCAAAGGCAGTCGCTTAACCAACTGAGCAATGCAGGCACCCCATTATTTATGTATTTGAGAGAGTACCCGTGGCACATGTGAATTGGGGGGGAAGTAAGGAGGAGGGAGAGGAAGAGGAAAAGAATTCCAAGCAGACTCTTGGCTGAGTGCAGGCAGCCCAACAAAGGATCAACCTTGGGACTCCTAGATCATAACCTGGGCCCAAACTAAGAGTCAGATGCTCAACCAACTGAGCCATCCTGGTGCCCCACGTCATTGAGTATCTAATAAATATTACAGTAACTATAAGGCTTTACCGCCCCCCCCAGAAAAGTGAAACAATTTGATGGAAGGATATGTAAGGAAGTACTTTGTTACAGTGCTAAGACCTAGATATACCAGGATCAAAGAGAGCAGTGCATTAAGTGCAGGTTTCCCCTTCAAAAGTTGAGCATTCCTATGAAATCTGCTTTCTGAAAGTTCGTGCTATGGCAGTTCACTTTTACCAAAGACCTACATTAGTACGGTAACAGCTTTTTTTGTAAAAGTGAAAATCCTCTTTGGATTTCTTTCAGTTAGCAAAAATAGGTACTGATGTAGGTCTGTCCTAAAAGTGAAATGGCATAACACAAACTTTTAGAAAGTAGAGGATACCTGTACTTCTAAGATACCTGGACACGACCAAACTAAGGAAGTATATAATGGTGAATGAAATATGTTCCTCCATGGCTTACTGTATTCTGCTTTGTAAGTGTACTTTGCAATTCCTGATGCTGACTTCCAGGCTTTACTGACATTCTTTCTACTTAACAGTCTTGGTTTAGGTGATTGGCCTTACGGAAATAGGCCTAAGCTGATACAGCATAGTGATGAGAAGAGCTTTAGGCTTTTTGCTTCAGCACCCATGATCTTGGAGGTCATGAAGGTTCTCGTAGCTGGCAATAATACTCTTTGTATTGTAAAGCTTTGATGTCATATCTCTGCTTTTATTCCCAGGTCAAGGATGCATTCCAATAAAGTCCTAAAAATACATCATCAGGTCCAACCTGGTAGTTGACCTGCCTGTGGAAAGCCTCCTTGGATCCTCACTGGGTCTGACCATACTGACATTCTTAAAAACTCTTCCCATCAAAAAGTACCAAGAATGAAAATATAAGATATATACCTACCACTTCAAGAAAGTTCCTGTATCAGCCAACAGCCTAGCACGTTAGCTTGCTGCTTTGATCATCAAACAGACATACGCAAGCTCAACACAGCAGAGGAAAATGTCTCTGTATCAATATTTTTCACATTCTGTATGTGACCCATCAGTAGGTCATGCAATCAGTTCTGTGAGTCACAACGAAAATTTTTTAAAAACAAAATAAAGTATCGGGTGCTTTGCATGAATCCTCTGCCAGAATTTTGCTACAAGGAATACTAAGGTCAATTTCAATATGTGAAAAGATAGTTAATGGAGGGCATATAATGAATAGAATGTATACTGGCTAAGAAATGGTTTTTCAATCATTTGTCCACTGGTGTCTTGTTCAGTTTTCATAATAAAGTTGGTGAGCAGTATCGTTTTATGTTACCATGACTTGCAACTAGATGTGAATTCTGAGATGTTCCATTGAGATGCATTTGCAAACTGCATTTTTTGGAAAGATGTTATCTAGGCTATATTTATATGTATGTATATATTATTTCTTTTTGGTTAGTGACAGTTAAAACATTTTAATCAAAATTCTAAAATGGATCATATCTTTTTTAAAAGAAAGAGGAAAAATGAAGTGCAATATGCAGAAGCATGTTCAAGTTCAACTGCTGGATCTGGAAATGTGCATAGTGACAATATTGAGAAAAATATTGACTCTAATTTGCAAACTTCAACTTCATTTGAGCCGCATTTCAAAAAGAAAAAAGTAAGTGCAAGACGTTATAATGAAGATTATTTAAAATACGGTTTTATCAAATGTGAAAAACCCTTTGAAAATGACAGACCTCAGTGTGTTATTTGTAATAATATTCTTGCAAATGAAAGCTTAAAACCTTCGAAATTAAAAAGACACTTAGAAACTCAGCATGCTGAACTTACTGATAAGCCTCTTGAATATTTTCAAAGAAAGAAAAAAGATGTAAAGTTGTCAACACAATTTCTTGGTGGTTCTACCACTGTTAGTGAAAAAGCCTTATTATCATCATATTTAGTTGCATATCGAGTAGCAAAAGAGAGAATGGCTCACACAGCTGCTGAAAAAATAATTCTTCCAGCATGTTTGGATATGGTACGCACCATTTTTGATGACAAATCAGCTGATAAATTAAAAACAATATCTAGTGATAACACAGTATCTCTCCGTATTTGTACTATTGCAGAACATTTAGAAACAATGCTTCTTGCTCGGTTGCAGTCTGGTATAGATTTTGCAATCCAGCTTGATGAAAGCACTGATATGGGGAGTTGCACAACACTCTTAGTTTATGTCAGATATGCGTGGCAAGATGATTTTATGGAGGATTTTTTGTGTTGTTTAAATATAACCTCACACCTAAGTGGATTAGATATTTTTACAGAATTAGAAAAGTGCATTGTTGGTCAATATAAATTAAACTGGAAAAACTGCAAAGGAATTACAAGTGACGGAGCAGCAAGCATAACAGGAAAACATAGCAGAGTAATTAAAAAATTGCTAGAAGTTACTAATAATGGTGCCATGTGGAATCATTGTTTTATACATCGTGAAGCTTTAGCATCCAGAGAAATCCCAAGGAATCTCATGGAAGTATTGAAAAATGCAGTGAAAGTTGTTAACTTTATTAAAGGAAGCTCACTAAATAACCAGTTTCTTGAAACATTTTGTTCAGAGATTGGAACCAATCATACCCACTTACTATATCATACCAAAGTCCGTTGGTTGTCTCACGGGAAAATACTAAGCAGGGTTTACGAACTCAGGAATGAGATTCACATTTTTCTTATTGAAAGGAAATCTCATTTGGCAAATATTTTTGAAGATGATATTTGGGTAATGAGATTGGCATATTTAACTGATATTTTTGGCATTCTTAATGAACTGAGTTTAAAACTACAGGGGAAAAATAGTGATATATTCCAACATGTCGAACGTATCCAGGGATTCCGAAAGACATTATTGTTATGGCAAGCGAGGCTTAAAAGCAACCGTCCTAGCTACTACATGTTTCCAAGATTTTTGCAACATATTGAAGAGAATATTATTAGTGAAAACATTTTGAAAGAAATAAAATTAGAGATATTGTTGCATCTCACTTCTCTGTCTCAAACTTTTAACCATTTCTTCCCAGAAGAGAAATTTGAAATATTAAGAGAAAACTGCTGGGTAAAAGATCCTTTTGCTTTTCAAAACCCAGAATCAATAATTGAGTTAAACTTGATGCCCGAAGAAGAGAGTGAATTGTTGCAGCTCAGTTCTTCATATACATTGAAGAGCGATTATGAAACATTAAGTTTATCAGCATTTTGGATTAAAGTAAAGGAAGACTTTCCTCTGCTAAGTAGAAAGAGTGTCCTGCTATTATTACCATTCACAACAACTAGCTTGTGTGAGCTCGGGTTTTCAGTCTTAACCCAGTTAAAAACAAAGGAAAAAAATGGATTGAACGGTGCAGCAGGTATGCGGGTAGCATTGTCCTCCTGTGTTCCAGACTGGAATGAACTTACGAAAAGAGAAGCACACCCATCACATCAAATAAATCTTACCTGATTTTTGTTTTTGTGTTTCTTATTTTGTGATATTTTTCTATGTTGCATTTCGATGTTGATACAGCATTGTATGCAATAACTTTGTTTTTATTTTGGTTATATTTAAATACTAATAAAATCATAATGTACCTTTACATTCATTGAAGAAATGTTCAGTGAACTACTGTTAAGAGTCCAGGAACTGTTAGTATTTGGGATACAAAACGAAGAAAGCAAAGATCATTCTATAGTGGAACTTATGTTCTGGCAGGGAGAGAGAGAGAGACAATAAATAAGGCTTAAAATATTTTAAAGATAAGTGCTATAGAAAGAGTAATGAGAAAGAAGGTCAGGGAACTATTTGGGGACCAAATCATGAAGGGCTCTGTAGACCATCGTAGGGCCTCTGGGTTTTTGTCAATGAAATGGAGAGCAATTGAAGAAGGTGATGTGGAGGCAAGACATGATCTGAATTAGGTTTTAAAAGACACTCGGGGGGCGGGGGGCACCTGGGTGGCTCGGTTGGGCGTCTGCCTTCAGCTCAGATCATGATCCCAGGGTCCTGGGATGGAGCTCCACATTGGGCTTCCTCCTCCGCAGGGAGTCTGCTTCTCCCTCTCCCTCTGCCCCTCCTCCCTGCTTCTGTTATCTCTCCCTCTCAAATAAATAAATAAATAAAAATCTAAAAAAATAAAAGACACTCCCGGGATGCCTGGGTGGCTCAGTCAGTTAAGCACCAACTCTTGATTTTGGTTCAGGTCATGATCTCAGGGTAATGAGATCAAGCCACACACTGGGACTCTGTGCTCCTTGTGGAGCCTGCTTGAGATTTTCTTTCCCCCTGCCTCTGCACCCACTCCCCTGGCCCACTCATTCATGCTTTCCCTCTCTCAAAATAAAATCTTAAAAAAATAATAATAAAAAATTACTCTCTCCATGGGTACCTGGCTGGCCCAGTCAATGAAACATCTGACTTTTGATCTGAGGATTGTGAGTTTGCCCCTCATTGGGTGAAAAGATTACTTAAAAATAAAATAAATAATAAATGAATGAATGACTCACACTGACTGATACTTTGAGAATAAATTGAATTGTTACTTCACTAAAGAAGATTTTCCTAACTCCTGTAGTCTTTGTTCCATTATTCCCTTTATTTATTTTCTTTGTAGTATATCACTTGTAATGTTTTTATTTATTTGATTACTAGTTCTGTCAGTCTGCCACCTTAGGATGAGTGCTCCATAGGAGCAGAGTTCATGTCCATTTTATATGATATATAGTAAGTGGGTATTCAGTATACATTTGATTAACAAATAATGGACTCTAACATCTGAACTTGAGGTCATATTCTCAGGAATAATTATTAAATGTGTAGCAAGCAAAGCCTTTTTTTACATTTTAAAATCTGATTTTTATTTTATTTTTTTGAGAGAGAGAGTGCGAGTGAAAGAGAGCATGAGAGGGGAGAGGGTCAGAGGGAGAAGCAGATTCCCCACTGAGCAGGGAGCCCCATGTGCGACTCCATACTGGTACTCTGGGATCACGACCTGAGCCGAAGGCAGTCGCTTAACCAACTGGGCCACCCAACTGCCCTAAAATCTGATTTTGTTAGATAACCTTAATAAGCAACCAAAAAGGGCACTGATTGATTCACCTTCCTCATGTTGCTGATAATTAAGCAACTTAAATTGCTTAACATATCTTTCTCAAACTAATTTCAACTTCTGCCTTTATTTACTGACTCCAGTGACTGATTTTTTTTTTTTAGGTGAGTCATGTTTCTTTGGGCAATGGCTTTCTCTAAAATTGTAAAGATTAGCAATTGCTTTCCATCAACCACCACCCCTAGCGTTATTATAATATTTGATTTTCCATGTTTTGTTTTCTGTTGAAGGTAATTTTCCCCCTGCTTTCTTTCTGCTTGAAATAAAGTGTTGGAAGACAATTCCCCATGAAAATTTCACTTGTCTGCTCAGGGTGATTCCTCTGAATGAAGGTATTTGCATCCAAGTTAAGAATGTTTGTAAAGGGAAACAGTTTAGTATTATGAAGCTATAGACAGACACCCGGGGAAGTAAAGATAAAGCCTTCTTCTGTTCCTCAGAGATGTTTACTTGCATACCAGATAATCTCTTTGGAGCGGAGGATGGGAAGACAATACCAGTAACTCCCTAACACCCTAGAGTCTTCTGTGGTGCAGTCTTGTATGATGCAGAGGTAACACCTGGCCCTTACCATGTCATGCTGTGAGAATTGGGGTATGGGGAACTGACAATACTGATCTGGCTGGGCTTTTTTTTTTTTTTTTTAAGATTTTATTTATTTATTTGACACAGAGATCAGATCACAAGTAGGCAGAGAGGCAGGCAGAGAGAGAGGAGGAAGCAGGCTCCCCGATGAGCAGGGAGCCAGATGTGGGTTTCGATCCCAGGACCCTGAGATCATGACTTGAGCCGAAGGCAGAGGCTTAACCCACTGAGCCACCCAGGCACCCTGGCTGGGCTTTTGCTATGAGTAATAAATTGTTTCTGACCTAGAGAGCTTGTGTCTTTTTATCAGTATATATCACTTGTGCAAAGTCCTTTTTACTATGTAAGGCAACATATTCAAGTTTTCAGGAATTTGGATCTGGATATCTTCTGGGTAGTGAAGGGGGGGCTCAACATATCACAATCCACTCTGCAAAGACTCATACCCATCTTGCATGAGAAATACACTCACCTATCCTGAAGTGGGCAAAACTTTCAGCCCATTACATCATCAACTCAAGTTCAAATCTCATCTGAGACTCATCAGCTCAAAGGCTCAAATCTTCTATCTAAATCACCTAAATTAGGTGTGGGTACAAGATCTGGGTTTAATCTCTCCTGGAGCAAAATCCTCTGTCTGTGGGCCTGTGAAATGAGAAAGCCAGTCCTGTCCTTCAAAAATACAGTGGTGGGACAGACCTCGGTAACAGTCGCAACCATTCCCATTCAAAAAGGAAGAAAATGAGAGGCAAAAAGGAGTCACGGCCCAAACACCTTCAGCAGTCCACCTAAGCGAACTCCACTAGGTTTCAAAGCCTGGGGATAACTTATATGGCACGTGCTTCTGCCCTCTGGACTGAGGCTACTCTCTGGGACAATGGCTCCAACCTTGGAGTCACACTTTTTTTTTTTTTTTAGGTAAACCCTACCTCCAATGTGGGGCTAGAATTCATGACTGAGATCAAGACCTGAGCTGAGATCAAGAGTTGAATGCTTAACTGACTGAGCCACCCAGGTGCCCCTGTTCCGACATCTTTAAATGCCTCGTCTCTCTTCTCTTCATCCTTTAGCAACCAAGAAGGCCAACTAACAAAAGACACAACTTTATCTACTTTTTTATTTTTTTAAGGCAAAAAAAATTTTTTTTTTAAGATTTTATTTATTTATTTGACAGAGAGAGAGAGAGATCACAAGTAGGCAGAGAGGCAGGCAGAGAGAGAGGAGGAAGCAGGCTCCCTGCCGAGCAGAGAGCCCAATGTGGGCCTCGATCCCAGGACCCTGAGATCATGACCTGAGCCGAAGGCAGAGGCTTTAAACCGCTGAGCCACCCAGGCGCCCATTAAGGCAAAAAATTTTTTTTTTTAATGTTTTTTTTTTTTTTAAGATTTTATTTATTTATTGGACACAGAGAGAGAGATTACAAGTAGGCAGAAAGGCAGGCAGAGAGAGGAGAGAGGAGGAAGCAGGCTCCCTGCCGAGCAGAGAGCCCGATGCGGGCCTCGATCCCAGGACGCTGAGATCATGACCTGAGCCGAAAGCAGAGGCTTTAACCCACTGAGCCACCCAGGCGCCCAAGGCAAAAATTTTTAAAAGATTTATTTGACAGAGAGAGTGAGCACAAGCAGGGGGAGCAGAAGGAGAAGCAGGTTCCCCACTGAGCAGGGAGCCCAATATGGGGCTCAATCCTAGGACCCTGGGATCATGACCTGAGCCGAAGGCAGATGCCTAACCAAGTGAGCCATCCAGGTGCCCCTAAGACNTATATTGTTTAAAGATCTTATTTGTTTATTTTTGCAAGAGAGAGAGCATGAGCACAAGTTGGCGGGGGGGGGGGAAGCAGGCTCCCCGCCGAGCAGGGAGCCCGATGCGGGCCTCGATCCCAGGACCCTGAGATCATGACCTGAGCCAAAAGCAGAGGCATTAACCCACTGAGCCACCCAGGCGCCCAAGACAAAATTTTTAATAAGGAAATACAGAATTATGGAAAGCTCTCAATGTTCAAGAAAACAGTGCCCAGATTAGTATTGAGTTCAAGGTCATTGAGTTGTAACCCTAGCTTTCCTGACAAGTCTCAACCTGCACTCTGTTTACCAATCAAAACTAATTTTTGTTATCTTTTCTAGGAGAAGGCCCATGCTTTCCCATTATTTTGCCTTTGCTCAGGCAACTGGTACCATCTGAAATCTCTTTTCCCCCAACTCTCTCTGTATGTCAACATTCTATGCCTTCTTCTGAAACTTCCTATAAGTGTTATAATAAAGTATGTGTTTTTTTAGCCTGTGGCTCCTTTCACTCAGTATATATATTTTTAGATGCTTCAGTGTATCAGTAGTGCATGCCTTTTTATTGCTGAGTGGTTTTCCACTGTATGACTAGGTAACAATTTGTATATTCTTTTCTTGTTGGACATCTACATTGTTTAGTTTAGGGGCTAGTATGGAATAAGCTCAATGAACATTTCATGTATAAATCTTCGGGTAGACATGTTGTCTTGTTCTTTTTCNTTTTTTTTTTTTTTTTTTTTTTTTTTTTTTTTTTTTTTTTTTTTTTTTTTCTTTTTTTTTTTTTTTTGCTTTTATTTATTTACTTGAGAAGGGTGGGGGCACAAGCAAGGAAGCAGCAGAGGGAGAGGGAGAACCAGGCTCCCCGATGAGCAAAGAGCTCGATGCAGGGACTCAGTCCCAGAAACCCCTGATCATGACCTGAGCCGAAGCCGCATGTTTAACCCACTGAGCCACCCAGGTGCCCCGCTAGACATGTTTTCATCTTTTTCTTGGTAAATACCCTGCAGTGGACATATCTTCCTTGGTGAGGTATCTGTTCAACTGTTTTGCCCATTTTAAAATTTGTGTTGCTTTTCTTCTTAGAGTTGTTGAGTTCTATATTTTAGATACAAGCTTTAAGTCAGTGATCAGCCTTCATCTTATTATGACCTGTGAGTATTATTCATGGCTGATCTTACAGTATTCCATGGCTGTTTCCTTTCCTGTAAACTTCTTGCTTACCCCAGAGGTAATAACTGTTTCCCCCACCTCAACCCCCTTCTCCCCCCCAGCTTATTTGCTTGTATGCTTGGTATTCTATTGAGTTTTCATTCATTGTGCTGACAGCTTAGGAAGGGGGATGGATGGATGGGAGGAAGGAAGGAAGGAAGGAAGAAAGAGAGGGAGGGAGGGAGGAAAGGAGGGAGGGAAAAAGAAGGAGGAAGAAAAAAGAAAGGAAGGAAGGAAGAAAAAAAGGGAGGGAGGAAAGAAGGAAGGGGAGAAAGAGAAAAAGTAAGAGAAATCAAACACACCACCTAAAATACAGCTGATGCTTTGGGAAATTCATATGTGTTGCACAGAATTTGACCATAATCATAAGTGTGCTTATAATACCAAGCACACAAATAAGCCTGGGGTGGGTGGTAAAGAATGGAGGGGAGGGGGATAAGGGAGATTAATTATTACCTCTAGGGTAAGCAAGAAGTTTACAGGAAAGGAAACAATCATGGAATACTGTAAGATCAGCCATGAGTAACATTCACAAGTCATAATAATATAGATGCTGATTACTGATTTAAAGCTTGAGATAAAACACTCAGGATGATGAAAGGCACAGAGGATGCCTTTTCAGGATGTGTGAGATTAAAGATAAAATTTCCTTTTCCATCGTAGGAAGTCAAAGAATAGAATCTAAGAAGGAAACGTCAAGAAACAGCATATAGGCATGTTATTTGGAAACACGGAAGTAAATACAAAAAACTTTTGAAACAAAAATGTTTATTTCTGGAAAATGGACTGAGGGGGGGCTGGAGAAGAGACTGTGGGTTTGGGTTATAAACTTTTAAAATTAAAAAAGAAAGATTCACATAAAATAATGTTATAGAACCCGCCAATCCCCACCTCTTGCCAGCTTCCTGTGTTTACCAAAGGCCTGCCCTTTGGCTCTCAGAGTTCACAGCTATCATTACCGTGAGAATCAAGGGTTAGGAACTCCAGAATTCCCAGTACAATGCTGGTGATCCTGGCTCTCTGCACTGTCTCTAGGATTTTGCATCTCTCTGGAAGGGAGATTATGACCTCCGACAAGTTACTTAACTTACCTGAATTTCCTCATCTGTAAAATGGGGATGATGATAAACCTAACAGAGGATGTTATGAAAAGTAATTGACAACTGCGTATGGAGTGCTTGGCACGTAATAGCGGCTCAATAAATATTAGTTTTTGTGGTTATTATGTTGCAGAAAAAATCATCAGACCTGCGACAGATCAAGTGACACTGGGAATTTATTTTACACTGGTGGACCCAGATGAGCTCATGCTCCAAGTTCTGGGCCCCGGGCAATGGGTTATAGGGCTTTCATAGGGGGCTGCAGGCAGTCAGTTTCCAAGGGCTATGCTGACTGCTGGTAGGTGGATTTAAATTGGAGCAGGGCTGTTTTAGGGGAACAGCAGAGCAGGGGGTTTGTGGCAGGAAGCCTGTTTACAGGAGCAGAAGCGGCTGGTTATATTTTGCTCCCATGGGGGCTTCTGGTTATCTCTAGCTTATTGTTAGTAACTTTCCATCTTCTGGGGCCTCCTGATCTGGGCCTGTTCTGAGTACCAGTTCCCTCTTCATTCCCCCCTTTCGATGCCTTTTCTAAATTAGAATAGGCATCCATCATTACCCTTGGGTTTCTTGCTGGTCTAGAGGTCTGTACTGAGTTACCAGCAGTAGATTTTACAAAACAGACTCACTATACCCATAGAGACTATGGCTAGAATGATTTTTTTTTCCTGTGTCATATTCCCATCACCTGGGGCTGACTCAGCTAAACCCACAGAGAACATCAGGGTCACAAGGATCACTATTATTACTGGTACAGGGCGGCACAGAGAGTTTAGTGTCCAAATGCTCCCCGTTGAGTTCCTCCAGATTCCACCGTGTGTTGACCCCTGGCCTCCAGGTTTGCGACGGGAGCAAGGGTGTGAACTACTCAAGAGGAGGATCCAAGGGTTTCTGCAGGGCATCGAGTTGAGCAGGAGGCTCTCTTGGCAGCTGTGGACTGCTGGGTCATCTTCTGGATCTTTTTCCTGAGGGGGTTCGTTGGGTCCCAGGCTTTCTCCCAATCATCAGGGTCTGTGGGGGGTGTCGCCTTCTTTACTCAGGAATGATGGATCCAGGGAATGATACCTGCAACTTTAACAGCAGTGGCAGTTGCCAGTATTACCAGATGGGGTCCCGTCCAAGTGGGTTGGATCGGCTCCTTTTTCCAATCTTTTACCCATATCATGTCCCCCGGTTGATGGCGATGAGTCCAGTTACCCATGGGGATAGGGGTCCTTTCTAAAGGTTCTTGGGAGATGTGCCTTAGAGTTTTTCCCAGGGCTTGGAGGTGTCGGGACACTTCTAAGTCTCCAATCTGTTTGTGGTCTCCTCTAAGCCTGCTTATGATGGGGGGTGGCCCGCCATGGAGACTTTGAGGTGAATTATAGCTAGGTAGGTGTACAGCCTTAAGGAAGATAATTCCCAAGCTGTTCCATGAGCATGTTGGACTAGGAAGCATATTTGGAGTCAGTATAAATATTAATTTTTAAGGCTTTGGCAATTGCCAAGCATGAGTGAACACTACAGCATGAATACTATAGCATACCTAGCTTTTTATTCCCTTTTTAAATAGAGGTATTGCCATCAGTAAACCAACTGTCATCTATATTTTTGATAGGGGAATCTTTTAAATCTGGTTGACTAGAATAAGCAAGATCAATAACCTCCAACAGTTATGCTCCATAGAAGTACAATGGTCCGGTCCAGGCATAAGGGTAGCTGGGTTTAAAGTTTGACAGGTTTTAGGTATTATTTTAAGCATTGCCTGGTATTTTATAAGTCTGCCTCCCATCATCTGTTGGAGGTCTTCCATCTCTAAGACACTCTGGACCTGATGTGAAGTCATTCCAGTCAGGGACTCTCCCCTAGCGAATTTTGAGGCTCTCTTTACCAGGAGGGCTGCTGTTTCTCGTGCTTGGCTAAAGGCTTTGTTTACAATTGTACCTCAATAGGATAAATATGATTATGAGGGATGAAATCCATCAGGAAGTCCTTTGAGGGGCGCCAGGGTGGCTCAGTGGGTTAAAGCCGCTGCCTTCAGCTCAGGTCATGATCCCAGGGTCCTGGGATCGAGGCCCATATCAGGCTCTCTGCTCAGCGGGGAGCCTGCTTCCTCCTCTCTCCTCTCTCTCTACCTGCCTCTCTGCCTACTTGTAATCTCCCTCTCTGTGTCAAATGAATAAATAAAATCTTAAAAAAAAAAAAGTCCTTTGAGGTCTAGACTTAACAATAACCTAATTATAAGGAATCACTGGCAAGTGGGAGAAGACATGTCAGGAGATAAGGGCATCCCCGAGTACATCATCCAATCCAACCATAAAGAAAGTGGGGTCATCCGTTATCCCCACAAGCCCATAGTTAACCCTATGGAGTGGAGTATGCTCTGGCTTTTATGGAGTGATTTCCTTGTCCCAACCACATAGAATTGGTCAAGGTGCTAGTTCAGTTATACAATTGTTGGTGAGTCAATCCCATTTTTCCATTGTTTAAATAATCATATGCTCATGGGGTCCTATTATTAACCCCACAGAGTAAAAAGCACAAAGATTGTCCCTATGAGCTATTGTGCAATTTTTTCCCAAAGTTGACCTCAAGCTGTCTAGCTTAGGTAAACATTATTCAAAGACAACCAGAACTAGAATTTAACATCCACAAAGGTGTGTTATTGAAACATAATTTTTCTCTGTAATAACCCTCATTTCCAGAGATAGCCAAATAAGACTAATTTGTTTGAAAAACAAGTCCAGTTTTAACAAATGGCATAATTACTTACATAAGCTCAGCAAGAATGATTGATCATATAGATCTTTTCGAATCAGCTTTGTTCAAACTTTTATAAGGAATCTCTGGGTCAAACTTTTAGTAGTCTCTCCAGGCCAGAAGCCAAGCCAAGTACTTGCCATCAGACATGATGCCTGCAATACCTGTAGATTTGGGTGGATTCCTCTTTGTGAGGTCCCCAGTATATCTTGAGGTTCCTTCACCTGCAAGGAAGTGACATTCTTTACTCACTTGGTGAGGCTGCTGTAAACTCTGTAAGCAAGATATCATGCCAACATTCCAAGGGGCTTGATGGCTCCAGGTTTCATGAAGTCAACCTTAGTTCCTCAAAACTGTTTGGTCCTATCTGAGTCTACACATGTCTCTTAAATAAGACATTCCAGCCAAAACCTTGGTAAAATAACCAATGTTTTCAATGGTGTCCTGTTATAAGGAGAACAGATTCTTACTAAACTTATGCAAGTAACTGTGATTGCCATGGAAGAAAGAATACTTACGGAGTCCTTTTGAATTTCAGAGGGTAGAGGTAGAGATTTCAGAGGTAGAGAGAAAAGTTAAATGCTTCGATTTGTTCACAGATGAATACTTTTTTTTAAATCAAGAGCAGACCAACAATTTCAGAAAACTTGTCTTTTTGAAGTGAGAAAGCAGACTATTAATCTTGTACCAGCGTACTTTAAAATCCATCTATTTAATCTTAGTCTGTTCTGACCACACCTAAAATTTCATTCCAAAGTTTTCCTTCCCTTCACAAACCTTCTACAGCTTTCCTTTGCATTTAGATTTTGCCCCAAGCCATTTCTTTCCAAACAACCAGTCTCATTTAGGACAAAATTACCTTCTTTTATCTTTAACAAAAATGCATTCCTATTTCTTATATCTTTTTACATATCTCCTACTTTTCTTCGTACAGAGTTGTTTTCCTTATTCCCATCAGTCTTAATTACATTTAGAATTTTGTACTCTTAGTAACTTTAGTCTCCAGTGAAGACTGAGTAGTAACCAACTGTGAACTGTTACACCAGAATTCTTTCGATGGCAAATTTATGAATCAATTAAGCACAAAACATGTTTACCAATAGATTTAAATATCCCTAATTTTTTTCAATAAGAAGTCAAAAGCACAAACCTATGTCCAGTTATCAATGATTTAGCATTTCATACTATTTGGAAAAGACCTAGATGTCTAACATTCGAATTTAGTCCCATTTATCATCTAAGTGGAACTTTAAAGCTTCAGGTTACCAAAGACTATCTTCAGAAGTACCCATGAAAACTTTGAGACAGACAATTACCCATCATTTTAGTATTTTTGCTAATAAATTGTAAAAAGAGATAACACAAACTTATCTGACCTTCAGTAACCCTTGGTAGAGTAAAGGTTTCACATTTAGTGCTGAAAACTTAAAAGACATGTCTATCTTAATTAAACCAACTTAACTTAGTTTAAATACCGCACTATGTTCCACCTGGATCCCCCCATCGTCAATTTTTACCTGAGGCACGTGGGGAAATCTGGAGTGGGCGATGTTGTATCCAGGGGGTGCTCTTCTTGCTCCTTGACAGTGGACGGAAGAGGAGTCATGGTGCCTGAGACACTGAGGATGGTCCAGAAGCCAGTTAGGTAAGCCACACCCAAGACGGTGCAGAAACAGGAGAAGGGGGAGGAGGAGATGAAAGACCCTCAGATCCCACTACCCAAGAATCTGACACCGGGCTTCCACTGGATGCAAAGGCAAGAGGGTTTATTGTTCACAGACGCGCCTGCGGGTGGTCAGCAGCATCAGCTGGCTGAGCGCGCCGGGCTTTTGGCTCACACGCTTTTTATAGGGGAAAAAGGGGGTACATAAGCAACGGCTTAGCAACAGGTTTTCTATTAGTTATTTAAGACAACAATGCAGGTTATCTAAGGCCACAGGTGTTACTTCCCTTGGAATCCTCCGGAATGGTTATTTAAGACAACCATGCAGGTTATCTAAGGTCACAGGTGTTACTTCCCTGGGAATCCCTCGGAATGGCCGGGAGGGGTTCTCAGGACTCTCCGACCTTTGTTCTCTGCAGCCAAGCGGTTACAGAAAGGCAAGAATGCGGTTAGTTAGTTGACGGCTGGGGGAGGGTGTTCACAAGCAGGGGTCTTTCAGAGACAGAAGAGGCAAGGTGCTGCCAGAAGGCAGAGAAGGGGTTCCCAGTTTTGGAGCTCATCAGCTCCAACAGAGAAGCAGATGCTTGGCAATATTCCTTAAAACCCCCATCCCAAGGGAGACTAACCACAGATGGCGGAAGTGAGCGAGGGAGAAGCCCCCCTGACCCGCCCCATCTATTAGGCAGGCAGTTTCCATTAGCTCTCTTTTCCCTCTGGCTGAATCTCCTTGCGGGCTCTGTGCTTTATGACTGTCTTGCTGCCTTCTTTGACTTCCTACTCTCAACTCCTAAGGTTAGTCGCCAGTTAAATTTTCCATTTCCAATAATGTATTACTTATAACTCATCAAAGAGCAACTTTCAAACAATAGGGGTACAATAAGCTGAGTTTTATTTTTTTAATTTTTTAAAGATTTTATTTATTTGACAGAGAGAGAGAGAGATCACAAGTAGGCAGAGAGGCAGGCAGAAAGGGGGGGGGGGAAGCAGGCTCCCCGCTGAGCAGAGAGACCAACGCTGGACAGATCCCAGGATCCTGAGATCATGACCCGAACCTAAGGCAGAGGCTTAACCCACTGAGCCACCCAGGCGCCCTGTTGAGTTTTAACAAATACACAAATGGCATAAGATTATCACCATAATTAAGACAAACTAATCATAATAGAAACATGAAAAGTATATTTCAATGGGTGTTATGATTGTCATACTCCAATACAGGAAGCAGAATGACATTTTAGAATAGCATAGATTTTGAAGATCATTGGAGAAAAATATCAACATTTTCTGGGGAGTTACTAAACATTAGATGTTTGAGCAATTAACAGAGATAATCTAATTTGAATCTTACAAGTCTGTTATGTAAACACTACCCATATTTTGCAGATGAAGAACTAAAAAAAAAAATTGAGAAAAGTTGTTCAAGTCTCATCACTAGGAAGTTGAAACAAAATTTTGAAACCAAGTTGCAGGATTCCAGAACCCACACTTTTCCTTCCTGTGTTTGAATCACTGCTTCAGATTATCGGATTTGTTTTTACCTGTAACTACTTACTAGATGACCAAAGTTACATTATTTACACTCTACAAGCATACATGGTGTTTTGGGGAAATTAAATGGGAGTATATGTTTAACACACCCAACATAATTCCTGGTTTATCAGAGACACTCAGAATTCTTAGTCTCCTCTCCTTTTTGTTAACTTAAGGATGAGAGCTCCTGTTATTTTACATTCCGTTTCTGCCTGGATCAAGCTTCCTGTGGGCTGTCAGAGCTGCTAAATCAGGTATCTCCCTACACATGCCACTTAGAAGAAGCAGGAGCACTGCCTTCCTGAAGCTCAGCTTCAGGCCCCAAGTCAGAGGAGGACTGTGGGGGGTCCCCTCCACCCCCACCCCCGGTCCCTCACAGGCTCATCCTCATCCCGCACTCATCTCCCTTGCTGCCCCTGCTGCTCCCCGCCAGACCAGGGTCTCCCTGCTTTGCTTGCTTACAGCCTTTGGGGTCTTTGGGTTTTACTTGGGTTACAAATATCCTACTTGGGTCCTTCCTATTAGCACAGAATCGGACCCCCGAGGGCAGAGTTTGGGCTATCTGAAGCCAAGAATCAATATATGGGAATGGGTCAGGCTGTCTGGGAGCCCCGACCATAATTTTGTAAAGGACCTTAACAGTGGGTAAGTCTTAGGGCACCCTCGGGGGGCCAGTCGACCCCAAAGGTGGCCCATTCCAGTTCACATGATGTGCCTAATTTTCCAGGAGACATTATGATCCCATAGTCTGAGAATCCCTTCTTAAAAGTTTTGAGTGCACAGTCTAGGGCAATAGGTTTGGAAGAGCTTCCACTCACGAGGAACAGGGGCTCTCTTGCTCACCCTGTGTGCTCCCTCCCTGCCTTGGTGGCCCAAGACAAACAAAGGGTGGGTGCCCCTGCAAAGGAGAGACCAGTTAGATGCTGTCTCTGGGCTCTCCCCGAGGACACGTGGGTGCCTCTTAGCTTCAGCAATCTGTATAAGCCTGAAGGGCTCGCCCTAGACTCCGTGAGGTCACCATGGAAACAGGTTGGGGCCCACTCAGACTCCGTATTCTCAGGACCCCAGAGCCACAAACACAAACAGGCTGTTCACTCACTCATGCCTTTACACCGGAGTTATTAAGGTCCCTCCCCTGCCCCCCAGGACCCTTCCCGTGGAATTCCTTTTGGAAATTCCTTCCTGTTCCCCCTTTTGGGAGGTTCCTGTCCCGAGGGACCTCCCCCCTCCCAGGCCCCTGACCTGTGGAATTCCTTCTGGAAATTCCTAGAAGGTGTTGAAGCTTCCCTTCCAGTCAACGGAGCGGTACCTGACTATACATTGTATTCCCGGCAGGCTTCCCGCGTCCTGGTGAGTTGCCAGGCAAGTTGCTCCACTTCTCGTAGGAGTTGGGGGGCGGGGGGCAAGACTGCCCAGAGGCTTGGAACCCAGGGTGAAGGGGGACCCCGAATACTGTCGGGCGGCACGCCCCCTCGGTTGGATCCCGACTTCCTTCCAGTTCCGGGGCAGTCCAGCCACCGGCTGGTAGCTCAAGGGGCCAGAACGGTTGGAATCTCGCCTCTAAAAATGTTGTGGGGGCGGGGGGGGGGCGCCTGGGTGGCTCAGTGGGTTAAAGCTTCTGCCTTCAGCTCAGGTCATGATCTCAGGGTCCTGGGATCGAGGCCCGCATCGGGCTCTCCGCTCAGTGGAGGGCCTGCTTCCCCCTCTCTCTCTGCCTGTCCCTCTGCCTACTTGTGATCTCTCTCTCTCTGTCAAATAAATAAATAAATAGATAGATAGATAAATAAATAAATAAATCTTTAAAAAAATAAAATTAAAAAATAAAAATGTTGCAGAAACATAATCAGACCTGCGAGAGACCAAGTGACACTCGGAGAAGTAGGAAAACTTGCATTAATTTTATGCGGGAGGACCCCAATGAGCTCCTGCTCGAAATTCTGGGTCCCAGGCAACGGGTTATAGGGCGTTTACAGGTTCCAAGGGCTATGCTGACTGATGGTAGGTGGGTTTAAACTGGGGGAACGGCGGGGGGGGGGCTGCTTTAGGCCGGAACAGCAGTGCAGGGGGCTTGTGGCAGGAAGCCTGTTTACAGGAGAAGAAGTGGCTGGTTATCTCTTGTTCCCAGTGGGGCTTCAGGTTATCTCTAGCTTATTGTCAGTAACTTTCCATCTTCTGGGACCCCCTGGTCTGGTCCTGCTCTGGGCACCATTTTCCTCATCAAAATAACTGAAGAGGATTAAAAGGTACATACAATAAATAGGTTACAGAATAAGTCACGGAGATGAAAAGTACAGCACAGGGAAGACTGTCAATAATATAATAACCTATGGTGAAGTGTGGGGAGCATTGAGTAATGTGTGGAACTGACGAATCACTACGTTGTACACCCGAAACTCCTATAACACTGTATGTGAATTCTACTTCAATTAAAACAAAAGCAAACACGTCACAGTCCTTAGATCATGCGACTGTTGATCTCTGGGTTTTGAGTTCGAGCCCCACCTTGGTACACCCGAGTACTCTCTACAGAGATTACTTAAAAATAAAATCTTTTTTTTTAAGATTTTATTTATTTATTTGATAGAGACAGCGAGATCACAAGTAGGCAGAGAGGCAGGCAGAGAGGAGGAAGCAGGCTCCCTGCTGAGCAGAGAGCCGATGAGGGGCTCGATCCGAGGACCCTGAGATCATGACCTGAGCCCAAGGCAGAGTCTTTAACCCACTGAGCCACCCAGGTGCCCCAAAAATAAAATCTTAAAAAAAAAAATTAGCCAAGAGCAAGAATCCTATTGCCAGTGAAATCCCAACTCAATTTTGGACCTGAAGCAGCTAGCAGAGGCAGAAAGCCAGGGGGTGGTGTTGGGAGTGCGGACTGCGCAGCGCCGCTGGAGGGAGTGACGGCAGTCAGGGATGAGAAGTGAGTCAGTAGGCTCCGAGCTGGAGGAACAAAGTCGCGGCGATGACAGCCAGGGGGCTCACGCCTTCGCTGCTGCTGCTGCTGGTAGCGGGCGCTGGGAGGGCTCTGGGCGCCCGATGGCGCGGGGAAGGCACCACCCGGCACCTCGAGAGCATTGTCTTGGGCCGATGCGCTGAGTACGACGCCCTGGTGAATCCGGACCCGCGGTGAGCCGGGCACGGGAAGCGGGGAGGAGGGGAGGAGGCTGTCGGGAGGGGCAGGTGGAGTCTGAAGGGTAGGGGTCTCTCCACCCAAGAGGTGGGCGCGGGGGGAGGTGGGGGTTCTAAAGGTCCGGGGAGCCAAGTGCAGAGCGTGGTAAGTCTAGGGGTAAGGAGTGTGTGTGTGTGTGTAAGTGCAAGTGTAAGTGAGAGAGGCTGTGGGTGGTCAGCCTAGAGGCGAGGGTTAGGTAGAGGTTGAACTTGGACGACAGCCCGCAAACACATGCTTAGCCAGAATGGTCCGACCCAGGAAGGCGGACCTGGAAATTGGTGAATCCAGGGACTTGGGGAATTCGAATTTCAGATTCTCTGAAGCCTAGAGGATTTTACGAGTTTGAGTCACTCTTGCCAGCACAGTGCTTCTTACGAGTTTTTGCTCCTTCTTTGGACCTACTTTTTTTTTTCATGTTTTTTTTCTTGTGCCAGTTTTTTTCAGATTCACTTCAGACAAATAAAAAGAGCAGAGAATAATATAAGGAACGCCCATATTACCCCATGCCCCCCACAAGAAACAGCTAGAAATGCCTTGGGAAATGTTTTTGGGAAGTTAGGGTGAACTCGAAGAGTTGTGGCTGTCACCAGAGGGCGTCCTGTCTGCCTTAGTGCTACCTAACGCAAAGGGTGACAGCGTGAGGTGCGTCGGCCAATAGATCAGCCCAGATCTTCCAGCTGGAGAGAACAGTTGTTGTCACTTCCAACAAGTCAGGAGACAGGGAGGTCGTTCTCAAAGCACTGTCTCCTCCAGCACAAACATCGGGGCTGTTTTAGGCTGCCAGCCAGTAACATCTGGGTCAGTTAGTCCCTTCAAAGAGGAAGCTGGTCAAAGGAATGCAGTAAAACCTTTGTAATCTTCTGAGCTTGGCACTGAAGGGCTTAGCATAACGCGGTAATTTCCCAAGAACATCTGCCGCGTTCTTGAGTAACTTCGGGCGTTTCCCAGGAACCGGCCAGTTTACAGGACCTGTGAACCTGACAAATGAACATGCTGGAGAACAAAGCAGTATATTCCTTTCAGCTTCTCACTGTGGTCCCTGGTAACCTTATCCCTAACTAACTAACTCATCCACAGGCCTGACACACGTGGCCCCCAACACAGTGGACCTTTGAAGAGGAAAATTACCCAGAGCAGGCCCAGGCCAGGGGGTCCCAGAAGATGGAAAGTTACTGACAATAAGCTAGAGATAACCAGAAGCCCCACTGGGAACAAGGGATAACCAGCCGCTTCTGCTCCTGTAAACAGGCTTCCTGCCACAAGCCCCCTGCACTGCTGTTTCTGCCTAAAGCAGCCCCCTGTTCCCCCAGTTTAAACCCGCCTACCAGCAGTCAGCATAGCCCTCGGACCCTGACTGCCTGCAGCCCCTGTAAAAACTCTATAACCCATTGTCCGGGGCCCAGAACTTCAATCATGAGCTCATCTGGGTCCACGGGCATAAAATACATGCGAGTTTTCCTACTTCTCCGAGTGTCAGTTGGTCTCTCGCAGGTCTGATTATTTTTCTGCAACACCTTAAGTCTCAATGGCGAGGCCCCTGGAGTCAGGAGCCTGCATGGTTTATTGGAATTGTCATCCTCCAGCAAAGTGCCTTTTCTGCTCATCTCCGGGAGCCAAGGACAAGACTCTGTTCCTTAGCTCTGAAAAATGTGTGTCTGAGAGCCATTTCCACCGTCGGATTTCCACATCCATCACCTAGGTTTTCTTCTCTTCTGATTGGGCATTAATGCACGAGACGGGACAGTTTGCTGTCTTTTTTGTGCCTAGTTCTGCAGAGTGGATAAATGGCAAAACTGCTCGGAAAGCTATTGGAGTACTTAGAAATGGCAATACTTCAGGACACCTCATGATGTGTGTTTTTTTTCTTCTTCTTTTTTTTACTTGTACTGCTGCACAGGGGCAGAAACTGCACAGCTATTTGGGAAGCCTTTAGAACGGTGCTGGTTAAGGATCCCTGTTCCGTCCTACCCTCGGACTACGACCTTTTTATTAACCTCTCCAGACATTCCATTCCCAGAGACAAGGTAAAACATTCCTCTTTATCTCTATGGAGATTGGTGGTGCATAGGCCACTGTGGGCCCCTCTTTCAGTCTCCGCAGAAGGTCAAGCAGCAAACTCACCTGAATTTTCTGTTGGGAAAGCATCTGTGTCTTCAGTGGTAATCCTGAGTTTTTTTCCTGTCTGGGCAGAAGGAACTTTCCTAAGGCAGTAGTCTCTTGGGGGGAATCAGTACATAGGGACCTTGCCACACCTCTCCCCTGGGCATCTGCCCCTAACCAATTCTGAATAACTTGTGTCCTAACTGGCCCCAAAGGCCTGAACTTTTGAGTGATGCAGAAGACCCTTCCCCTCAGTATCTTCCCTGAAGACCAATCCCTCCTTTTAAGGGACCTTAAGGTTCTAGCTATTCAGTACCAGTTTCTTTAAGGAAACCACGTCTGTGTTCTGAGTTCTAATAAAATGAAAAGAAATGAGAAAATCTACATAAAATGCTTGCTTAGAACAATACCTTGAGTTTAAAGAAAGTCAGATAGTTTTGTTTTGTTTCTCGACAACATAATTTTCATTTTCATTGTAAAATCAGGTAACATGGATGTTTACCAATGGAAAAAATCTTAACATTGCTTTTTTAAATTTGTAAATGGAGCTGGAAGTTCAGAGACATAATAGATTGAAAATAATGATTTTTAAAGACTATGTTGCATTTTGAAACTTGCTGTCTCCCTGCCAGTAAAAAGAGGAACCCTAAATGTTGTTCTCTTTTTTCATAGATTTAGGTGCTAGTTGATGAACTCAGTAAATAGTTGCTGAGGTCCTTCCATGTGTTGGACCTTGTGCTAAAGCTTGAGGACACTTACGGTCGGGAACACACAGCCCCTGTCCTTGGGAAGCTTCCAGTTTAGGCATAGACCAGTTGGACTACTGAGGGTCTGCTGAGATCATGAGAGAGATACTGTTATTTATATTAGTGTTGTCTGAAAACACTGTAGCATTATAGTGGAGACTGTAAGATACAATATAAAAGTAACATATTTTTGAGGCACTTTACACTCTCCAAAGTCCTTTTTGTGGTGACATATCCTCCTGAACACAGCTGTGGAAGAAGACAAAGGGCTCATGCTCTCCATTTTTCCAGATGTGGAAACTGAGGCACAGGGCTCTGACATGCCTTGCTCAAGATCACACATCTAGTGTATGACAGTGGCAGGATTTGAACCCAGGTCCTTTGATCTCTTTTTAAATCCAGAGATAAATATATATATTTACAATTGGGAAAGTACTTTTTTAATGTGTGCAGGATACTCTTGGAATGATGGGAGGAGAGATCCTGGCACTTTCTGAATGGGTAAACAAAGACAAAGAAGAAGAAAGTTCAGTTGTGGCCAGGGAAGTCAAGAGTTGAATAAGAAATGGACAGCCTGGCTGAAAAAAACATCTACTTTGATTTCATTTTCATGTCAGTTTCGTGTTTGTTTTTTCTTAGTCCCTGTTCTGGGAAAACAACCACCTCCTGGTCACTAGCTACTCAGAGAATGGCCGTCGCTTTATGCCTGTGTGCAGTGTTCTGTACGGGAGATTTGGAGATCTTCTGAGCTGGTGTCGAAAGGAAAATGCCTCTGGTAAGACTCCTGAACAAATCAAAAGGAAAGTAAGAGCTCCTGGTTAAGTCGATACCGTGTATTTGCCATTTGTGCTAAATGCTTTCCTATGCATTTGTCTCATTCGATTTCCCCCAAATCATCTGAGGTAGGTGGTAATACTAATAATTAATAATAACATAGTAGAGAGAAAGCACTTACCTTTTGCTGAGTACACTTTAAGCATATATTGACATATATTAACTTATTTAATCTCTGCAGCAGCCCCAGCAGGAGCTAGGTCCTCTCCTAATCTCTGTTGTGATAAATAAGGAACCTGAGGCACAGCAAGGTTAAGGAATTTGCTGAGGAGTGAACAGCTAGGAAGTGTCAGGGTCAGACTGTTTGATTCCAGAGCACATGCTCCCCGCCCTGCCCAACCTGGTCTCAGGATTCTCATTTTCCATAAGGGGAAACTGAAGTTCAGGGAGGTTAAATCACTCGAAGGAGCAAAGGAGCGGGTCTGGGAGTTAATCCTCTTCTGATGGATGCTGAAGCCTGTGCTCTTAAATGCCTCTCCAAGTACCAGAGATGTTTTGAGATTAAAATCACAGTGAAAGTCACAAGGGCTGGCCTGGTGGTGATAAAAACTCTCCTCACTTTGCATCCAGATCCTTCTGAGAGCGGGAGATAGAGCAGTCCGAATCCTCAGCCAGCTTACAGCTTTGTGAGGGACATTTCCTTCCGTGCTGTGCTGTGATGCAGGAAAGTCCGGGTCCTAAGCAGTAGCACAGACACCAGCCTAGACCAATCTGGGAAGCGTCCCACCAGCTCTTGGTTCTCAATGAGTCTCGAAGGGTAAGCAGGAAAGGAGGTGGGAGGAGGTGTTCCCTTCATGAAAACTGGAGATTCCTCCTGCCTTGGTATTGGAATCACTTTTTAAAAGTTAGCCTAAGTTCATTTCTGTGTATTCTCCTCCATTCATTCATTTATTCAGCGACGAGCCATAGACTGCCTACTCTGTGCCTCTAGGCACTGGGAACACAGCAGAGAAGAAAACAGGAAAATAATACCCCATCCTTACACTGTAGATGGGGAGGTAAGAGAAGACACAGGCAAGTCAGATAGTCTGCCATAAGATTACATGGGCTACAGAGAGAAACAAAACAGGAAAGAGGGTAGAAAGTGCTGGAAGGGGAAGGAAGAAGGAGGACAGTGTTGCAGGTTTACATTCATGTCTAGAGAAAGCCTTGCTGAGAAGCTGTTTGAGCAAAGATCTGAAGGAGCTGAGGAAGAGCATTTCCTGATAGAACAGTCAGTGCAAAGGCCCCGAGGTTGAAATATGTCTGGTATATTCAAAGAACAGCAAGGACAGTAGTAAGTAATATGCTATGAGGCTAGAGGAATAAAGGAGGGCCAGATGGCATGGGGCTTTCACTGGGAGGAAGGGAGGAAAATTGCAGGGTTCAGGTCAATGGATGTGGCCATTCTTCCAATAGACAGTGACCAGGAAGTCTGTTCGATTATCCCACAGAGGGATGTGTGGAGTATGAGAAAAAGAATGTGAAGGAAGGGAGAGTATCATATAATCACAAATATTTGGTTGTTGTCCCTGGTTCCTGGCACACAGCTCCTAAAACCCTGGGAATGTGAGGAGTAATAAGAGTGTCTTTTGTGTGATAATGACATGGGTTGTTGGGGTTGGGGGTTGGGGGTCGCTAGAGAGCTTCACATGTGTGCTGGTCACCAGAAAGACCACAGAAAACCAGATTAGAGTCTGTGAGGTTTAGCCCCATCCGTCCCTGTCCTCCGGGAAGGAAAGAGGGGCTGAAGATTGAGTTAATCACCACGGCAGTGATTTAATCAATCGTGTCTGCCTAATGAAATCTTGTAAAACCCTTACATGGTGGGATTCAGAGGGCTTCTGAGTCGGTGAACACAGATGCTGGGAGGGTAATGGGCCCTTAGGGAGAATGGAAACTCCCCATATTTCCCTTCAGAAGTACACATTTTGCCTTATTGGTTCTCTCTGGAAGGACTTGTCAGTGAGCACTTTCTCGTTTTTTTATAGGGTAAATGGGGGACGAGTCCCATTAATTATATTGCTGCTGAATTCTGTCATTAGAATTTTTTATTTTATTCATTTTTATTTATTTTAAACTATTTTATTTATTTATTTGAGAGAGCGCACAAGCAGGGGGAGCACCAGAGGGAGAGGGAGAAGCAGTCTCCCCTCTGATCAGGGAGCCTGATGTGGGGCTCCATCCCAGGACCCTGGGATCATGACCTGAGCTGAAAGGAGACGCTTAACCGACTGAGCCACCCAGGCACCCCTGTCCTTAGAATTTTTTAAATGTAATACATTTTTTTAAAAGATTTTATTTATTTATTTGACACAGAGAGAGAGATTACAAGTAGGCAGAGAGGCAGGCAGAGAGAGAGGAGGAAGCAGGCTCCCTGCTGAGCAGAGAGCCTGATGCGGGCCTTGATCCCAGGACGCTGAGATCATGACCTGAGCCGAAAGCAGAGGCTTTAACCCACTGAGCCACCCAGGCGCCCAAATGTAATACATTTTAATAATTTATTTATTTTAAGTGTTATAAAGTTTCTCTTTTCTGGCTAAGGACTATCACTTTCTTGGTGTATTTTTTTTTTTTTAAGATTTTATTTATTTATTTCACAGAGGGAGAGAGATCACAAGGAGGCAG